>JALDXE010000090.1:0-42796 GCA_023864065.1 Camelina neglecta
TAAATTAAACGGGTATAAGTGTTGTCTAAACACTCCAAATTCATCCCGAACTCTTATAATTAGTCAAATGCATTGGATTGTCACACATTTTGACCCTAGAAACAGTAACAAAGCTGTTTACTGCTTGAATCAATGTTTTCTCGGTTTTAGCCTGTTTCGGGACAAAATGGGTATAAGTGTTGTCTAAACACTCCAAATTCTTGAACTCTTATAATTAGTCAAATGCATTGGATTGTTACATATTTTGACCCAGAAGAGTAACAAAGCTGTTTACTGCTTCGAATCAATGTTTTCTCGGTTTTAGCCTGGTTTAGGACAAAATGGGTATAAGTGTTGTCTAAACACTCCAAATTCATCCCGAACTCTTACAATAAGTCAAATGCATTAGATTGTCACATTTTGACCCAAGAAACACAAAAAGCTGTTTACTGCTTCGAATCAATGTTTTTCGGTTTTAGCCTGTTTTCGTTTTAAGCCTTTTTTGGGACAAAATGGGTATAAGTGCTTGTCTAAACACTCCAAATTCATCCGAACTCTTACAATAAGTCAAATGCATTGGATTGTCACACATTTTGACCAAGAAACACAAACAAAGCTGTTTACTGCTTGAATTAATGTTTTCTCGGTTTTAGCCTGTTTTCTCGTTTTAAGCATGTTTTGGGACAAAATGGGTATAAGTCTTGTCTAAACACTCCAAATTCAACCGAACTCTTATAATTAGTCAAATGCATTAGATTGTTACATATTTTGACCTAAAAGAGTAACAAAGGCTGTTTACTGCTTCAAATCAATGTTTTCTCGTTTTAGCCTGTTTTCTCGGTTTAAGCCTGTTTGGGATGAAACGGCTTTAAGTGTTGTCTAAACACTCCAAATTCATCCGAACTCTTACAATAAGTCAAATGCATTGGATTGTCACATTTTGACCAAACACAAACAAAGCTGTTTACTGCTTGAATTAATGTTTTCTCGGTTTTAGCCTGTTTTCTCGTTTTAAGCATGTTTTGGGACAAAATGGGTATAAGTGTTGTCTAAACACTCCAAATTCATCGAACTCTTATAATTAGTCAAATGCATTGGATTGTTACATATTTTGACCCTAGAAAGAGTAACAAGGCTGTTTACTGCTTCAAATCAATGTTTTCTCGATTTTAGCCTGTTTTCTCGGTTTAAGCCTGTTTGGGATGAAACGGCTTTAAGTGTTGTCTAAACACTCCAAATTCATCCCGAACTCTTACAATAAGTCAAATGCATTGGATTATCACACATTTTGACCCAAGAAACACAAAAAAGCTGTTTACTGCTTCGAATTAATGTTTTTCGGTTTTAGCCTGTTTTCTCGTTTTAAGCCTTTTTTGGGACAAAATGGGTATAAGTGCTTTCTAAACACTCCAAATTCATTCCGAACTCTTACAATAAGTCAAATGCATTGGATTGTCACACATTTTGACCCAAGAAACACCAAACAAAGCTGTTTACTGCTTCGAATTAATGTTTTCTCGGTTTTAGCCTGTTTTCTCGTTTTAAGCATGTTTTGGGACAAAATGGGTATAAGTCTTGTCTAAACACTCCAAATTCAACCCGAACTCTTATAATTAGTCAAATGCATTAGATTGTTACATATTTTGACCCTAGAAAGAGTAACAAGGCTGTTTACTGCTTGAATCAATGTTTTCTCGATTTTAGCCTGTTTTCTCGGTTTAAGCCT
The DNA here is from genome assembly GCA_023864065.1 of Camelina neglecta. Lineage (NCBI taxonomy): Eukaryota > Viridiplantae > Streptophyta > Magnoliopsida > Brassicales > Brassicaceae > Camelina > Camelina neglecta. Next base: position 1,706 of record JALDXE010000090.1, read on the forward strand.
GTTTGGGATGAAACGGCTTTAAGTGTTGTCTAAACACTCCAAATTCATCCCGAACTCTTACAATAAGTCAAATGCATTGGATTGTCACACTTTTGACCCAAGAAACACAAACAAAGCTGTTTACTGCTTCGAATTAATGTTTTCTGGTTTTAGCCTGTTTTCTCGTTTTAAGCATGTTTTGGGACAAAATGGGTATAAGTGTTGTCTAAACACTCCAAATTCAAGAACTCTTATAATTAGTCAAATGCATTGGATTGTTACATATTTTGACCCTAGAAAGTAACAAAGCTGTTTACTGCTTCGAATCAATGTTTTCTCGGTTTTAGCCTGTTTTCTCGGTTTAAGCCTGTTTGGGATGAAACGGGTTTAAGTGTTGTCTAAACACTCCAAATTCATCGAACTCTTACAATAAGTCAAATGCATTGGATTGTCACACTTTTGACCAAGAAACACAAACAAAGCTGTTTACTGCTTGAATTAATGTTTTTCGGTTTTAGCCTGTTTTCTCGTTTTAAGCCTGTTTTGGGACAAAATGGGTATAAGTGTTTCTAAACACTCCAAATTCATTCCGAACTCTTACAATAAGTCAAATGCATTGGATTGTCACACATTTTGACCCAAGAAACACAAACAAAGCTGTTTACTGCTTGAATTAATGTTTTCTCGGTTTTAGCCTGTTTTCGTTTTAAGCATGTTTTGGGACAAAATGGGTATAAGTCTTGTCTAAACACTCCAAATTCAACCCGAACTCTTATAATTAGTCAAATGCATTGGATTGTTACATATTTTGACCCTAGAAAGAGTAACAAGGCTGTTTACTGCTTCAAATCAATGTTTTCTCGGTTTTAGCCTGTTTTCTCGGTTTAAGCCTGTTTGGGATGAAACGGCTTTAAGTGTTGTCTAAACACTCCAAATTCATCCGAACTCTTACAATAAGTCAAATGCATTGGATTGTCACACATTTTGACCCAAGAAACACAAACAAAGCTGTTTACTGCTTGAATTAATGTTTTCTCGGTTTTAGCCTGTTTTCTCGTTTTAAGCATGTTTTGGGACAAAATGGGTATAAGTCTTGTCTAAACACTCCAAATTCAACCCGAACTCTTATAATTAGTCAAATGCATTAGATTGTTACATATTTTGACCCTAGAAAGAGTAACAAGGCTGTTTACTGCTTCAAATCAATGTTTTCTCGGTTTTAGCCTGTTTTCTCGGTTTAAGCCTCGTTTGGGATGAAACGGCTTTAAGTGTTGTCTAAACACTCCAAATTCATCCCGAACTCTTACAATAAGTCAAATGCATTGGATTGTCACACATTTTGACCCAAGAAACACAAACAAAGCTGTTTACTGCTTGAATTAATGTTTTCTCGGTTTTAGCCTGTTTTCTCGTTTTAAGCATGTTTTGGGACAAAATGGGTATAAGTGGTGTCTAAACACTCCAAATTCAACCCGAACTCTTATAATTAGTCAAATGCATTGGATTGTTACATATTTTGACCCTAGAAAGAGTAACAAAGCTGTTTACTGCTTGAATCAATGTTTTCTCTGTTTTAGCCTGTTTTCTCGGTTTAAGCCTGTTTTGGGATAAAACGGGTTTAAGTGTTGTCTAAACACTCCAAATTCATCCCGAACTCTTACAATTAGTCAAATGCATTGGATTGTCACACATTCTGACCCTAGAAACAGTAACAAAGCTGTTTACTGCTTCGAATCAATGTTTTCTCGGTTTTATCCTGTTTCGGGACAAAATGGGTATAAGTGTTGTCTAAACACTCCAAATTCAACCCGAACTCTTATAATTAGTCAAATGCATTGGATTGTTACATATTTTGACCCTAGAAAGAGTAACAAGGCTGTTTACTGCATCGAATCAATGTTTTCTCGGTTTAAGCCTGGTTTGGGATGAAACGGCTTTAAGTGTTGTCTAAACACTCCAAATTCATCCCGAACTCTTACAATAAGTCAAATGCATTGGATTGTCACACATTTTGACCCAAGAAACACAAAAAGCTGTTTACTGCTTGAATTAATGTTTTTCGGTTTTAGCCTGTTTTCGTTTTAAGCCTTTTTGGGACAAAATGGGTATAAGTGTTTCTAAACACTCCAAATTCATTCGAACTCTTACAATAAGTCAAATGCATTGGATTGTCACACATTTTGACCCAGAAACACCAAACAAAGCTGTTTACTGCTTGAATTAATGTTTTCTCGGTTTTAGCCTGTTTTCTCGTTTTAAGCATGTTTTGGGACAAAATGGGTATAAGTCTTGTCTAAACACTCCAAATTCAACCCGAACTCTTATAATTAGTCAAATGCATTAGATTGTTACATATTTTGACCCTAGAAAGAGTAACAAGGCTGTTTACTGCTTCAAATCAATGTTTTCTCGGTTTTAGCCTGTTTTCTCGGTTTAAGCCTGTTTGGGATGAAACGGCTTTAAGTGTTGTCTAAACACTCCAAATTCATCCCGAACTCTTACAATAAGTCAAATGCATTGGATTGTCACACATTTTGACCCAAGAAACACAAACAAAGCTGTTTACTGCTTGAATTAATGTTTTCTCGGTTTTAGCCTGTTTTCGTTTTAAGCATGTTTTGGGACAAAATGGGTATAAGTGGTGTCTAAACACTCCAAATTCAACCGAACTCTTATAATTAGTCAAATGCATTGGATTGTTACATATTTTGACCCTAGAAAGTAACACAGCTGTTTACAGCTTCGAATCAATGTTTTCTCTTTGTTTTAGCCTGTTTTCTCGGTTTAAGCCTGTTTTGGGATAAAACGGGTTTAAGTGTTGTCTAAACACTCCAAATTCATCCCGAACTCTTACAATTAGTCAAATGCATTGGATTGTCACACATTCTGACCCTAGAAACAGTAACAAAGCTGTTTACTGCTTGAATCAATGTTTTCTTGGTTTTATCCTGTTTTCGGGACAAAATGGGTATAAGTGTTGTCTAAACACTCCAAATTCAACCGAACTCTTATAATTAGTCAAATGCATTAGATTGTTACATATTTTGACCCTAGAAAGAGTAACAAGGCTGTTTACTGCTTCGAATCAATGTTTTCTCGGTTTAAGCCTGGTTTGGGATGAAACGGCTTTAAGTGTTGTCTAAACACTCCAAATTCATCCCGAACTCTTACAATAAGTCAAATGCATTGGATTATCACACATTTTGACCCAAGAAACACAAAAAAGCTGTTTACTGCTTCGAATTAATGTTTTCTCGGTTTTAGCCTGTTTTCTCGTTTTAAGCCTTTTTTGGGACAAAATGGGTATAAGTGCTTTCAAAAACTCCAAATTCATTCCGAACTCTTACAATAAGTCAAATGCATTGGATTGTCATATATTTTGACCCAAGAAACACCAAACAAAGCTGTTTACTGCTTCGAATTAATGTTTTCTCGGTTTTAGCCTGTTTTCTCGTTTTAAGCATGTTTTGGGATAAAATGGGTATAACTCTTGTCTAAACACTCCAAATTCAACCCGAACTCTTATAATTAGTCAAATGCATTAGATTGTTACATATTTTGACCCTAGAAAGAGTAACAAGGCTGTTTACTGCTTCAAATCAATGTTTTCTCGATTTTAGCCTGTTTTCTCGGTTTAAGCCTCGTTTGGGATGAAACGGCTTTAAGTGTTGTCTAAACACTCCAAATTCATCCCGAACTCTTACAATAAGTCAAATGCATTGGATTGTCACACTTTTTGACCCAAGAAACACAAACAAAGCTGTTTACTGCTTCGAATTAATGTTTTCTCGGTTTTAGCCTGTTTTCTCGTTTTAAGCATGTTTTGGGACAAAATGGGTATAAGTGGTGTCTAAACACTCCAAATTCAACCGAACTCTTATAATTAGTCAAATGCATTGGATTGTTACATATTTTGACCCTAGAAGAGTAACACAGCTGTTTACAGCTTCGAATCAATGTTTTAGCCTGTTTTCTCGGTTTAAGCCTGTTTTGGGATAAAACGGGTTTAAGTGTTGTCTAAACACTCCAAATTCATCCCGAACTCTTACAATTAGTCAAATGCATTGGATTGTCACACATTTTGACCCTAGAAACAGTAACAAAGCTGTTTACTGCTTGAATCAATGTTTTCTCGGTTTTAGCCTGTTTCGGGACAAAATGGGTATAAGTGGTGTCTAAACACTCCAAATTCAACCCGAACTCTTATAATTAGTCAAATGCATTGGATTGTTACATATTTTGACCCTAGAAAGAGTAACAAAGCTGTTTACTGCTTCGAATCAATGTTTTCTCGGTTTAAGCCTGGTTTGGGATGAAACGGCTTTAAGTGTTGTCTAAACACTCCAAATTCATCCCTAACTTTTACAATTAGTCAAATGCATTGGATTGTCACACATTTGACCCAAGAAACACAAACAAAGCTCTTTACTGCTTCGAATTAATGTTTTCTCGGTCTTAGCATGTTTTCTTGTTTTATGCTTGTTTTGGGATAAAATGGGTATAAGTGTTGTCTAAACACTCCAAATTCAACCCGAACTCTTATAATTAGTCAAATGCATTGGATTGTTACATATTTTGACCCTAGAAAGAGTAACAAAGCTGTTTACTGCTTCGAATCAATGTTTTCTCTCGGTTTTAGCCTGTTTTCTCGGTTTAATCCTGTTTTGGGATAAAACGGGTTTAAGTGTTGTCTAAACACTCCAAATTCATCCTGAACTCTTATAATTAGTCAAATGCATTGGATTGTCACATATTCTGACCCTAGAAACAGTAACAAAGCTGTTTACTGCTTGAATCAATGTTTTCTTGGTTTTATCTGTTTCGGGACAAAATGGGTATAAGTGTTGTCTAAACACTCCAAATTCAACCGAACTCTTATAATTAGTCAAATGCATTAGATTGTTACATATTTTGACCCTAGAAGAGTAACAAGGCTGTTTACTGCTTCGAATCAATGTTTTCTCGGTTTAAGCCTGGTTTGGGATGAAACGGGTTTAAGTGTTGTCTAAACACTCCAAATTCATCCCGAACTCTTACAATAAGTCAAATGCATTGGATTATCACATTTTGACCCAAGAAACACAAAAAAGCTGTTTACTGCTTGAATTAATGTTTTCGGTTTTAGCCTGTTTTCTCGTTTTAAGCCTTTTTGGGACAAAATGGGTATAAGTGTTTCTAAACACTCCAAATTCATTCGAACTCTTACAATAAGTCAAATGCATTGGATTGTCACACATTTTGACCCAGAAACACCAAACAAAGCTGTTTACTGCTTGAATTAATGTTTTCTCGGTTTTAGCCTGTTTTCTCGTTTTAAGCATGTTTTGGGACAAAATGGGTATAAGTCTTGTCTAAACACTCCAAATTCAACCCGAACTCTTATAATTAGTCAAATGCATTAGATTGTTACATATTTTGACCCTAGAAAGAGTAACAAGGCTGTTTACTGCTTCAAATCAATGTTTTCTCGGTTTTAGCCTGTTTTCTCGGTTTAAGCCTGTTTGGGATGAAACGGCTTTAAGTGTTGTCTAAACACTCCAAATTCATCCCGAACTCTTACAATAAGTCAAATGCATTGGATTGTCACACTTTTTGACCCAAGAAACACAAACAAAGCTGTTTACTGCTTCGAATTAATGTTTTCTCGGTTTTAGCCTGTTTTCTCGTTTTAAGCATGTTTTGGGACAAAATGGGTATAAGTGGTGTCTAAACACTCCAAATTCAACCCGAACTCTTATAATTAGTCAAATGCATTGGATTGTTACATATTTTGACCCTAGAAAGAGTAACACAGCTGTTTACTGCTTGAATCAATGTTTTCTCGGTTTTAGCCTGTTTTCTCGGTTTAAGCCTGTTTGGGATGAAACGGCTTTAAGTGTTGTCTAAACACTCCAAATTCATCGAACTCTTACAATAAGTCAAATGCATTGGATTGTCACACATTTTGACCCAAGAAACACAAACAAAGCTGTTTACTGCTTCGAATTAATGTTTTCTCGGTTTTAGCCTGTTTTCTCGTTTTAAGCCTTTTTGGGACAAAATGGGTATAAGTGTTTCTAAACACTCCAAATTCATTCGAACTCTTACAATAAGTCAAATGCATTGGATTGTCACACATTTTGACCCAAGAAACACAAAAAAGCTGTTTACTGCTTCGAATTAATGTTTTTTCGGTTTTAGCCTGTTTTCTCGTTTTAAGCCTGTTTTGGGACAAAATGGGTATAAGTGTTGTCTAAACACTCCAAATTCATCCGAACTCTTATAATTAGTCAAATGCATTGGATTGTCACACATTCTGACCCTAGAAAGAGTAACAAGGCTGTTTACTGCTTCAAATCAATGTTTTCTCGATTTTAGCCTGTTTTCTCGGTTTAAGCCTAGTTTGGGATGAAACGGCTTTAAGTGTTGTCTAAACACTCCAAATTCATCCCGAACTCTTACAATAAGTCAAATGCATTGGATTGTCACACATTTTGACCCAAGAAACACAAACAAAGCTGTTTACTGCTTCGAATTAATGTTTTCTCGGTTTTAGCCTGTTTTCTCGGTTTAAGCCTGTTTTGGGACAAAATGGGTATAAGTGTTTCTAAACACTCCAAATTCATCCCGAACTCTTACAATAAGTCAAATGCATTGGATTGTCACATATTTTGACCCAAGAAACACCAAACAAAGCTGTTTACTGCTTCGAATTAATGTTTTCTCGGTTTTAGCCTGTTTTCGTTTTAAGCATGTTTTGGGACAAAATGGGTATAAGTGTTGTCTAAACACTCCAAATTCATCCGAACTCTTATAATTAGTCAAATGCATTGGATTGTTACATATTTTGACCCTAGAAGAGTAACAAGGCTGTTTACTGCTTCGAATCAATGTTTTCTCGGTTTTAGCCTGTTTTCTCGGTTTAAGCCTGTTTGGGATGAAACGGCTTTAAGTGTTGTCTAAACACTCCAAATTCATCGAACTCTTACAATAAGTCAAATGCATTGGATTGTCACACATTTTGACCCAAGAAACACAAACAAAGCTGTTTACTGCTTGAATTAATGTTTTCTCGGTTTTAGCCTGTTTTCTCGTTTTAAGCATGTTTTGGGACAAAATGGGTATAAGTCTTGTCTAAACACTCCAAATTCAACCGAACTCTTATAATTAGTCAAATGCATTAGATTGTTACATATTTTGACCCTAGAAGAGTAACAAGGCTGTTTACTGCTTCAAATCAATGTTTTCTCGGTTTTAGCCTGTTTTCTCGGTTTAAGCCTGGTTTGGGATGAAACGGCTTTAAGTGTTGTCTAAACACTCCAAATTCATCCCGAACTCTTACAATAAGTCAAATGCATTGGATTGTCACACTTTTGACCCAAGAAACACAAACAAAGCTGTTTACTGCTTGAATTAATGTTTTCTCGGTTTTAGCCTGTTTTCTCGTTTTAAGCATGTTTTGGGACAAAATGGGTATAAGTGGTGTCTAAACACTCCAAATTCAACCCGAACTCTTATAATTAGTCAAATGCATTGGATTGTTACATATTTTGACCCTAGAAGAGTAACAAGCTGTTTACTGCTTCGAATCAATGTTTTCTCGGTTTTAGCCTGTTTTCTCGGTTTAAGCCTGTTTGGGATGAAACGGTTTAAGTGTTGTCTAAACACTCCAAATTCATCCGAACTCTTACAATAAGTCAAATGCATTGGATTGTCACACTTTTTGACCCAAGAAACACAAACAAAGCTGTTTACTGCTTCGAATTAATGTTTTCTCGGTTTTAGCCTGTTTTCTCGTTTTAAGCCTTTTTTGGGACAAAATGGGTATAAGTGCTTTCTAAACACTCCAAATTCATTCCGAACTCTTACAATAAGTCAAATGCATTGGATTGTCACACATTTTGACCCAAGAAACAGTAAACAAAGCTGTTTACTGCTTCGAATTAATGTTTTCTCGGTTTTAGCCTGTTTTCTCGTTTTAAGCATGTTTTGGGACAAAATGGGTATAAGTGGTGTCTAAACACTCCAAATTCAACCCCGAACTCTTATAATTAGTCAAATGCATTGGATTGTTACATATTTTGACCCTAGAAAGAGTAACACAGCTGTTTACAGCTTCGAATCAATGTTTTCTCTTGGTTTTAGCCTGTTTTCTCGGTTTAAGCCTGTTTTGGGATAAAACGGGTTTAAGTGTTGTCTAAACACTCCAAATTCATCCCGAACTCTTACAATTAGTCAAATGCATTGGATTGTCACACATTCTGACCCTAGAACAGTAACAAAGCTGTTTACTGCTTCGAATCTATGTTTTCTCGGTTTTATCCTGTTTTGGGACAAAATGGGTATAAGTGTTGTCTAAACACTCCAAATTCATCCGAACTCTTACAATAAGTCAAATGCATTGGATTGTCACATATTTTGACCCAAGAAACACAAACAAAGCTGTTTACTGCTTCGAATCAATGTTTTCTCGGTTTTAGCCTGTTTTCTCGGTTTAAGCCTGTTTTGGGATGAAACGGGTTTAAGTGTTGTCTAAACACTCCAAATTCATCCCGAACTCTTACAATTAGTCAAATGCATTGGATTATCACACATTCTGACCCTAGAAACAGTAACAAAGCTGTTTAATGCTTTGAATCAATATTTTCTCGGTTTTAGCCTGTTTCGGGACAAAATGGGTATAAGTGTTGTCTAAACACTCCAAATTCATCCGAACTCTTACAATAAGTCAAATGCATTGGATTGTCACATTTTGACCCAAGAAACACAAACAAAGCTGTTTACTGCTTCGAATCAATGTTTTCTCGGTTTTAGCCTGTTTTCTCGGTTTAAGCCTGTTTTGGGATGAAACGGGTTTAAGTGTTGTCTAAACACTCCAAATTCATCCCGAACTCTTACAATTAGTCAAATGCATTGGATTGTCACACATTCTGACCCTAGAAACAGTAACAAAGCTGTTTATGCTTTGAATCAATGTTTTCTCGGTTTTAGCCTGTTTGGGACAAAATGGGTATAAGTGTTGTCTAAACACTCCAAATTCATCCCGAACTCTTACAATAAGTCAAATGCATTGGATTGTCACACATTTTGACCCAGAAACACCAACAAAGCTGTTTACTGCTTCGAATTAATGTTTTCTCGGTTTTAGCCTGTTTTCTCGTTTAAGCATGTTTTGGGACAAAATGGGTATAAGTGTTGTCTAAACACTCCAAATTCAACCGAACTCTTATAATTAGTCAAATGCATTAGATTGTCACATATTTTGACCCTAGAAGAGTAACAAGGCTGTTTACTGCTTCAAATCAATGTTTTCTCGGTTTAAGCCTGGTTTGGGATGAAACGGCTTTAAGTGTTGTCTAAACACTCCAAATTCATCCGAACTCTTACAATAAGTCAAATGCATTGGATTGTCACACATTTTGACCCAAGAAACACCAAACAAAGCTGTTTACTGCTTCGAATTAATGTTTTCTCGGTTTTAGCCTGTTTTCTCGTTTTAAGCATGTTTTGGGACAAAATGGGTATAAGTCTTGTCTAAACACTCCAAATTCAACCGAACTCTTATAATTAGTCAAATGCATTAGATTGTTACATATTTTGACCCTAGAAAGAGTAACAAGGCTGTTTACTGCTTCGAATCAATGTTTTCTCGGTTTTAGCCTGTTTTCTCGGTTTAAGCCTGGTTTGGGATGAAACGGGTTTAAGTGTTGTCTAAACACTCCAAATTCATCCCGAACTCTTACAATAAGTCAAATGCATTGGATTGTCACACATTTTGACCAAGAAACACAAACAAAGCTGTTTACTGCTTCGAATTAATGTTTTCTCGGTTTTAGCCTGTTTTCTCGTTTTAAGCATGTTTTGGGACAAAATGGGTATAAGTCTTGTCTAAACACTCCAAATTCAACGAACTCTTATAATTAGTCAAATGCATTGGATTGTTACATATTTTGACCCTAGAAAGAGTAACAAGGCTGTTTACTGCTTCAAATCAATGTTTTCTCGGTTTTAGCCTGTTTTCTCGGTTTAAGCCTGTTTGGGATGAAACGGGTTTAAGTGTTGTCTAAACACTCCAAATTCATCCCGAACTCTTACAATAAGTCAAATGCATTGGATTGTCACACTTTTTGACCCAAACACAAACAAAGCTGTTTACTGCTTGAATTAATGTTTTCTCGGTTTTAGCCTGTTTTCTCGTTTAAGCATGTTTTGGGACAAAATGGGTATAAGTGTTGTCTAAACACTCCAAATTCAACCGAACTCTTATAATTAGTCAAATGCATTGGATTGTTACATATTTTGACCCTAGAAAGAGTAACAAAGCTGTTTACTGCTTCGAATCAATGTTTTCTCGGTTTTAGCCTGTTTTCTCGGTTTAAGCCTGTTTGGGATGAAACGGGTTTAAGTGTTGTCTAAACACTCCAAATTCATCCCGAACTCTTACAATTAGTCAAATGCATTGGATTGTCACATTTTGACCCAAAACAGTAACAAAGCTGTTTACTGCTTCGAATAATGTTTTCTCGGTTTTAGCCTGTTTTCGTTTAAGCCTTTTTGGGACAAAATGGGTATAAGTGTTGTCTAAACACTCCAAATTCATCCGAACTCTTACAATAAGTCAAATGCATTGGATTGTCACACATTTTGACCCAAGAAACACCAAACAAAGCTGTTTACTGCTTGAATTAATGTTTTCTGGTTTTAGCCTGTTTTCTCGTTTTAAGCATGTTTTGGGACAAAATGGGTATAAGTGTTGTCTAAACACTCCAAATTCATCCCGAACTCTTATAATTAGTCAAATGCATTGGATTGTTACATATTTTGACCCTAGAAGAGTAACAAGGCTGTTTACTGCTTCAAATCAATGTTTTCTCGGTTTTAGCCTGTTTTCTCGGTTTAAGCCTTTTTGGGACAAAATGGGTATAAGTGTTGTCTAAACACTCCAAATTCATCCGAACTCTTACAATAAGTCAAATGCATTGGATTGTCACACATTTTGACCCAAGAAACACCAAACAAAGCTGTTTACTGCTTCGAATTAATGTTTTCTCGGTTTTAGCCTGTTTTCTTTTAAGCATGTTTTGGGACAAAATGGGTATAAGTCTTGTCTAAACACTCCAAATTCAACCGAACTCTTATAATTAGTCAAATGCATTAGATTGTTACATATTTTGACCCTAGAAAGAGTAACAAGGCTGTTTACTGCTTCAAATCAATGTTTTCTCGGTTTTAGCCTGTTTTCTCGGTTTAAGCCTGGTTTGGGATGAAACGGCTTTAAGTGTTGTCTAAACACTCCAAATTCATCCCGAACTCTTACAATAAGTCAAATGCATTGGATTGTCACACATTTTGACCCAAGAAACACAAACAAAGCTGTTTACTGCTTCGAATTAATGTTTTCTCGGTTTTAGCCTGTTTTCGTTTTAAGCATGTTTTGGGACAAAATGGGTATAAGTCTTGTCTAAACACTCCAAATTCAACCGAACTCTTATAATTAGTCAAATGCATTAGATTGTTACATATTTTGACCCTAGAAAGAGTAACAAGGCTGTTTACTGCTTCAAATCAATGTTTTCTCGGTTTTAGCCTGTTTTCTCGGTTTAAGCCTGTTTGGGATGAAACGGCTTTAAGTGTTGTCTAAACACTCCAAATTCATCCCGAACTCTTACAATAAGTCAAATGCATTGGATTGTCACACTTTTTGACCCAGAAACACAAACAAAGCTGTTTACTGCTTCGAATTAATGTTTTCTCGGTTTTAGCCTGTTTTCTCGTTTTAAGCATGTTTTGGGACAAAATGGGTATAAGTGGTGTCTAAACACTCCAAATTCAACCGAACTCTTATAATTAGTCAAATGCATTGGATTGTTACATATTTTGACCCTAGAAAGAGTAACAAGGCTGTTTACTGCTTCAAATCAATGTTTTCTCGATTTTAGCCTGTTTTCTCGGTTTAAGCCTCGTTTGGGATGAAACGGCTTTAAGTGTTGTCTAAACACTCCAAATTCATCCCGAACTCTTACAATTAGTCAAATGCATTGGATTGTCACACATTCTGACCCTAGAACAGTAACAAAGCTGTTTATTGCTTCGAATCTATGTTTTCTTGGTTTTATCCTGTTTTGGGACAAAATGGGTATAAGTGTTGTCTAAACACTCCAAATTCATTCCGAACTCTTACAATAAGTCAAATGCATTGGATTGTCACACATTTTGACCCAAGAAACACAAACAAAGCTGTTTACTGCTTCGAATCAATGTTTTCTCGGTTTTAGCCTGTTTTCTCGGTTTAAGCCTGTTTTGGGATGAAACGGGTTTAAGTGTTGTCTAAACACTCCAAATTCATCCCGAACTCTTACAATTAGTCAAATGCATTGGATTGTCACACATTCTGACCCTATAAACAGTAACAAAGCTGTTTACTGCTTTGAATCAATGTTTTCTCGGTTTTAGCCTGTTTCGGGACAAAATGGGTATAAGTGTTGTCTAAACACTCCAAATTCATCCGAACTCTTACAATAAGTCAAATGCATTGGATTGTCACACATTTTGACCCAAGAAACACAAACAAAGCTGTTTACTGCTTCGAATCAATGTTTTCTCGGTTTTAGCCTGTTTTCTCGGTTTAAGCTGTTTTGGGATGAAATGGGTTTAAGTGTTGTCTAAACACTCCAAATTCATCCCGAACTCTTATAATTAGTCAAATGCATTGGATTGTCACATATTTTGACCCTAGAAACAGTAACAAAGCTGTTTACTGCTTTGAATCAATGTTTTCTCGGTTTTAGCCTGTTTCGGGACAAAATGGGTATAAGTGTTGTCTAAACACTCCAAATTCATCCCGAACTCTTACAATAAGTCAAATGCATTGGATTGTCACACATTTTGACCCAAGAAACACCAACAAAGCTGTTTACTGCTTCGAATTAATGTTTTTCGGTTTTAGCCTGTTTTCTCGTTTTAAGCATGTTTTGGGACAAAATGGGTATAAGTCTTGTCTAAACACTCCAAATTCAACCGAACTCTTATAATTAGTCAAATGCATTAGATTGTTACATATTTTGACCCTAGAAAGAGTAACAAGGCTGTTTACTGCTTCAAATCAATGTTTTCTCGGTTTTAGCCTGTTTTCTCGGTTTAAGCCTGGTTTGGGATGAAACGGCTTTAAGTGTTGTCTAAACACTCCAAATTCATCCCGAACTCTTACAATAAGTCAAATGCATTGGATTGTCACACTTTTTGACCCAAGAAACACAAACAAAGCTGTTTACTGCTTCGAATTAATGTTTTCTCGGTTTTAGCCTGTTTTCTCGTTTTAAGCATGTTTTGGGACAAAATGGGTATAAGTGGTGTCTAAACACTCCAAATTCAACCGAACTCTTATAATTAGTCAAATGCATTGGATTGTTACATATTTTGACCCTAGAAAGAGTAACACAGCTGTTTACTGCTTCGAATCAATGTTTTCTCGGTTTTAGCCTGTTTTCGGTTTAAGCCTGTTTTGGGATAAAACGGGTTTAAGTGTTGTCTAAACACTCCAAATTCATCCCGAACTCTTACAATTAGTCAAATGCATTGGATTGTCACACATTCTGACCCTAGAACAGTAACAAAGCTGTTTACTGCTTCGAATCTATGTTTTCTTGGTTTTATCTGTTTTGGGACAAAATGGGTATAAGTGTTGTCTAAACACTCCAAATTCATTCGAACTCTTACAATAAGTCAAATGCATTGGATTGTCACACATTTTGACCCAGAAACACAAACAAAGCTGTTTACTGCTTCGAATCAATGTTTTCTCGGTTTTAGCCTGTTTTCTCGGTTTAAGCCTGTTTTGGGATGAAACGGGTTTAAGTGTTGTCTAAACACTCCAAATTCATCCCGAACTCTTACAATTAGTCAAATGCATTGGATTGTCACACATTCTGACCCTAGAAACAGTAACAAAGCTTTTAATAGCTTTGAATCAATATTTTCTCGGTTTTAGCCTGTTTTGGGACAAAATGGGTATAAGTGTTGTCTAAACACTCCAAATTCATCCCGAACTCTTACAATAAGTCAAATGCATTGGATTGTCACACATTTTGACCCAAGAAACACAAACAAAGCTGTTTACTGCTTCGAATCAATGTTTTCTCGGTTTTAGCCTGTTTTCTAGGTTTAAGCCTGTTTTGGGATGAAACGGGTTTAAGTGTTGTCTAAACACTCCAAATTCATCGAACTCTTACAATTAGTCAAATGCATTGGATTATCACACATTCTGACCCTAGAAACAGTAACAAAGCTGTTTAATGCTTTGAATCAATGTTTTCTCGGTTTTAGCCTGTTTCGGGACAAAATGGGTATAAGTGTTGTCTAAACACTCCAAATTCATCCCGAACTCTTACAATAAGTCAAATGCATTGGATTGTCACACATTTTGATCCAAGAAACACCAACCAAAGCTGTTTACTGCTTCGAATTAATGTTTTTCGGTTTTAGCCTGTTTTCGTTTTAAGCATGTTTTGGGACAAAATGGGTATAAGTCTTGTCTAAACACTCCAAATTCAACCCGAACTCTTATAATTAGTCAAATGCATTAGATTGTTACATATTTTGACCCTAGAAAGAGTAACAAGGCTGTTTACTGCTTCAAATCAATGTTTTCTCGGTTTAAGCCTGGTTTGGGATGAAACGGCTTTAAGTGTTGTCTAAACACTCCAAATTCATCCCGAACTCTTACAATAAGTCAAATGCATTGGATTGTCACACTTTTTGACCCAAGAAACACAAACAAAGCTGTTTACTACTTCGAATTAATGTATTCTCGGTTTTAGCCTGTTTTCTCGTTTTAAGCATGTTTTGGGACAAAATGGGTATAAGTCTTGTCTAAACACTCCAAATTCAACCCGAACTCTTATAATTAGTCAAATGCATTAGATTGTTACATATTTTGACCCTAGAAAGAGTAACAAGGCTGTTTACTGCTTCGAATCAATGTTTTCTCGGTTTTAGCCTGTTTTCTCGGTTTAAGCCTGGTTTGGGATGAAACGGGTTTAAGTGTTGTCTAAACACTCCAAATTCATCCCGAACTCTTACAATAAGTCAAATGCATTGGATTGTCACACATTTTGACCCAAGAAACACAAACAAAGCTGTTTACTGCTTGAATTAATGTTTTCTCGGTTTTAGCCTGTTTTCTCGTTTTAAGCATGTTTTGGGACAAAATGGGTATAAGTCTTGTCTAAACACTCCAAATTCAACCCGAACTCTTATAATTAGTCAAATGCATTAGATTGTTACATATTTTGACCCTAGAAAGAGTAACAAGGCTGTTTACTGCTTCAAATCAATGTTTTCTCGGTTTTAGCCTGTTTTCTCGGTTTAAGCCTGTTTGGGATGAAACGGCTTTAAGTGTTGTCTAAACACTCCAAATTCATCCCGAACTCTTACAATAAGTCAAATGCATTGGATTGTCACACTTTTTGACCCAGAAACACAAACAAAGCTGTTTACTGCTTGAATTAATGTTTTCTCGGTTTTAGCCTGTTTTCTCGTTTTAAGCATGTTTTGGGACAAAATGGGTATAAGTGGTGTCTAAACACTCCAAATTCAACCCGAACTCTTATAATTAGTCAAATGCATTGGATTGTTACATATTTTGACCCTAGAAAGAGTAACACAGCTGTTTACTGCTTCGAATCAATGTTTTCTCTTGGTTTAGCCTGTTTTCTCGGTTTAAGCCTGTTTTGGGATAAAACGGGTTTAAGTGTTGTCTAAACACTCCAAATTCATCGAACTCTTACAATTAGTCAAATGCATTGGATTGTCACACATTCTGACCCTAGAACAGTAACAAAGCTGTTTACTGCTTCGAATCAATGTTTTCTCGGTTTTAGCCTGTTTTGGGACAAAATGGGTATAAGTGTTGTCTAAACACTCCAAATTCATCCCGAACTCTTACAATAAGTCAAATGCATTGGATTGTCACATATTTTGACCCTAGAAACAGTAACAAGGCTGTTTACTGCTTCGAATCAATGTTTTCTCGGTTTAAGCCTGGTTTGGGATGAAACGGGTTTAAGTGTTGTCTAAACACTCCAAATTCATCCCGAACTCTTACAATTAGTCAAATGCATTGGATTATCACACATTTTGACCCTAGAAACTAAAAAGCTGTTTACTGCTTGAATTAATGTTTTCTCGGTTTTAGCCTGTTTTCTCGTTTTAAGCCTTTTTGGGACAAAATGGGTATAAGTGTTGTCTAAACACTCCAAATTCATCCGAACTCTTACAATAAGTCAAATGCATTGGATTGTCACACATTTTGACCCAAGAAACACCAAACAAAGCTGTTTACTGCTTGAATTAATGTTTTCGGTTTTAGCCTGTTTTCGTTTTAAGCATGTTTTGGGACAAAATGGGTATAAGTCTTGTCTAAACACTCCAAATTCAACCCGAACTCTTATAATTAGTCAAATGCATTAGATTGTTACATATTTTGACCCTAGAAAGAGTAACAAGGCTGTTTACTGCTTCAAATCAATGTTTTCTCGATTTTAGCCTGTTTTCTCGGTTTAAGCCTCGTTTGGGATGAAACGGCTTTAAGTGTTGTCTAAACACTCCAAATTCATCCCGAACTCTTACAATAAGTCAAATGCGTTGGATTGTCACACATTTTGACCCAAGAAACACAAACAAAGCTGTTTACTGCTTCGAATTAATGTTTTCTCGGTTTTAGCCTGTTTTCTCGTTTTAAGCATGTTTTGGGACAAAATGGGTATAAGTGGTGTCTAAACACTCCAAATTCAACCCGAACTCTTATAATTAGTCAAATGCATTGGATTGTTACATATTTTGACCCTAGAAAGAGTAACACAGCTGTTTACAGCTTCGAATCAATGTTTTCTCTTGGTTTTAGCCTGTTTTCTCGGTTTAAGCCTGTTTGGGATAAAACGGGTTTAAGTGTTGTCTAAACACTCCAAATTCATCCCGAACTCTTACAATTAGTCAAATGCATTGGATTGTCACACATTCTGACCCTAGAACAGTAACAAAGCTGTTTATTGCTTCGAATCTATGTTTTCTTGGTTTTATCCTGTTTTGGGACAAAATGGGTATAAGTGTTGTCTAAACACTCCAAATTCTTTCCGAAATCTTACAATAAGTCATATGCATTGGATTGTCACACATTTTGACCCAAGAAACACAAACAAAGCTGTTTACTGCTTCGAATCAATGTTTTCTCGGTTTTAGCCTGCTTTCTAGGTTTAAGCCTGTTTTGGGATGAAACGGGTTTAAGTGTTGTTTAAACACTCTAAATTCATCCCGAACTTTTACAATTAGTCAAATACATTGGATTATCACACATTCTGACCCTAGAAACAGTAACAAAGCTTTTAATAGCTTTGAATCAATATTTTCTCGGTTTTAGCCTGTTTCGGGACAAAATGGGTATAAGTGTTGTCTAAACACTCCAAATTCATCCCGAACTCTTACAATAAGTCAAATGCATTGGATTGTCACACATTTTGACCCAAGAAACACAAACAAAGCTGTTTACTGCTTCGAATCAATGTTTTCTCGGTTTTAGCCTGCTTTCTAGGTTTAAGCCTGTTTTGGGATGAAACGGGTTTAAGTGTTGTTTAAACACTCTAAATTCATCCCGAACTTTTACAATTAGTCAAATACATTGGATTATCACACATTCTGACCCTAGAAACAGTAACAAAGCTTTTAATAGCTTTGAATCAATATTTTCTCGGTTTTAGCCTGTTTCGGGACAAAATGGGTATAAGTGTTGTCTAAACACTCCAAATTCATCCCGAACTCTTACAATAAGTCAAATGCATTGGATTGTCACACATTTTGACCCAAGAAACACCAACAAAGCTGTTTACTGCTTCGAATTAATGTTTTTCGGTTTTAGCCTGTTTTCTCGTTTTAAGCATGTTTTGGACAAAATGGGTATAAGTCTTGTCTAAACACTCCAAATTCAACCCGAACTCTTATAATTAGTCAAATGCATTAGATTGTTACATATTTTGACCCTAGAAAGAGTAACAAGGCTGTTTACTGCTTCAAATCAATGTTTTCTCGGTTTAAGCCTGGTTTGGGATGAAACGGCTTTAAGTGTTGTCTAAACACTACAAATTCATCCTGAAATCTTACAATAAGTCAAATGCATTGGATTGTCACACTTTTTGACCAAAGAAAATCAAACAAAGCTGTTTACTGCTTCGAATTAATGTTTTCTCGGTTTTAGCCTGTTTTCTCGTTTTAAGCATGTTTTGGGACAAAATGGGTATAAGTGGTGTCTAAACACTCCAAATTCAACCCGAACTCTTATAATTAGTCAAATGCATTAGATTGTTACATATTTTGACCCTAGAAAGAGTAACAAGGCTGTTTACTGCTTCGAATCAATGTTTTCTCGGTTTTAGCCTGTTTTCTCGGTTTAAGCCTGGTTTGGGATGAAACGGGTTTAAGTGTTGTCTAAACACTCCAAATTCATCCCGAACTCTTACAATAAGTCAAATGCATTGGATTGTCACACTTTTTGACCCAAGAAACACAAACAAAGCTGTTTACTGCTTCGAATTAATGTTTTCTCGGTTTTAGCCTGTTTTCTCGTTTTAAGCATGTTTTGGGACAAAATGGGTATAAGTCTTGTCTAAACACTCCAAATTCAACCCGAACTCTTATAATTAGTCAAATGCATTAGATTGTTACATATTTTGACCCTAGAAAGAGTAACGAGGCTGTTTACTGCTTCAAATCAATGTTTTCTCGATTTTAGCCTGTTTTCTCGGTTTAAGCCTCGTTTGGGATGAAACGGCTTTAAGTGTTGTCTAAACACTCCAAATTCATCCCGAATTCTTACAATAAGTCAAATGCGTTGGATTGTCACACTTTTTGACCCAAGAAATGCAAACAAAGCTGTTTACTGCTTCGAATTAATGTTTTCTCGGTTTTAGCCTGTTTTCTCGTTTTAAGCATGTTTTGGGACAAAATGGGTATAAGTGGTGTCTAAACACTCCAAATTCAACCCGAACTCTTATAATTAGTCAAATGCATTGGATTGTTACATATTTTGACCCTAGAAAGAGTAACACAGCTGTTTACAGTTCGAATCAATGTTTTCTCTTGGTTTTAGCCTGTTTTCTCGGTTTAAGCCTGTTTTGGGATAAAACGGGTTTAAGTGTTGTCTAAACACTCCAAATTCATCCCGAACTCTTACAATTAGTCAAATGCATTGGATTGTCACACATTCTGACCCTAGAACAGTAACAAAGCTGTTTATTGCTTCGAATCTATGTTTTCTTGGTTTTATCCTGTTTTGGGACAAAATGGGTATAAGTGTTGTCTAAACACTCCAAATTCAACCCGAACTCTTATAATTAGTCAAATGCATTAGATTGTTACATATTTTGACCCTAGAAAGAGTAACAAGGCTGTTTACTGCGTCGAATCAATGTTTTCTCGGTTTAAGCCTTGTTTGGGATGAAACGGCTTTAAGTGTTGTCTAAACACTCCAAATTCATCCCGAACTCTTACAATAAGTCAAATGCATTGGATTATCACACATTTTGACCCAAGAAACACAAAAAAGCTGTTTACTGCTTCGAATTAATGTTTTTTCGGTTTTAGCCTGTTTTCTCGTTTTAAGCCTTTTTTGGGACAAAATGGGTATAAGTGCTTTCTAAACACTCCAAATTCATTCCGAACTCTTACAATAAGTCAAATGCATTGGATTGTCACACATTTTGACCTAAGAAACACCAAACAAAGCTGTTTACTGCTTCGAATTAATGTTTTCTCGGTTTTAGCCTGTTTTCTCGTTTTAAGCATGTTTTGGGACAAAATGGGTATAAGTCTTGTCTAAACACTCCAAATTCAACCCGAACTCTTATAATTAGTCAAATGCATTAGATTGTTACATATTTTGACCCTAGAAGAGTAACAAGGCTGTTTACTGCTTCAAATCAATGTTTTCTCGGTTTTAGCCTGTTTTCTCGGTTTAAGCCTGTTTGGGATGAAACGGCTTTAAGTGTTGTCTAAACACTCCAAATTCATCCCGAACTCTTACAATAAGTCAAATGCATTGGATTGTCACACATTTTGACCCAGAAACACAAACAAAGCTGTTTACTGCTTGAATTAATGTTTTCTCGGTTTTAGCCTGTTTTCGTTTTAAGCATGTTTTGGGACAAAATGGGTATAAGTGTTGTCTAAACACTCCAAATTCAACCGAACTCTTATAATTAGTCAAATGCATTAGATTGTTACATATTTTGACCCTAGAAGAGTAACAAGCTGTTTACTGCTTCAAATCAATGTTTTCTCGGTTTTAGCCTGTTTTCTCGGTTTAAGCCTGTTTGGGATAAACGGGTTTAAGTGTTGTCTAAACACTCCAAATTCATCCGAACTCTTACAATAAGTCAAATGCATTGGATTGTCACACATTTTGACCCAAGAAACACAAAAAAGCTGTTTACTGCTTGAATTAATGTTTTTCGGTTTTAGCCTGTTTCTCGTTTTAAGCCTTTTTGGGACAAAATGGGTATAAGTGTTGTCTAAACACTCCAAATTCATCCGAACTCTTACAATAAGTCAAATGCATTGGATTGTCACACATTTTGACCCAAGAAACACAAACAAAGCTGTTTACTGCTTGAATTAATGTTTTCTCGGTTTTAGCCTGTTTTCTCGTTTTAAGCATGTTTTGGGACAAAATGGGTATAAGTCTTGTCTAAACACTCCAAATTCAACCCGAACTCTTATAATTAGTCAAATGCATTAGATTGTTACATATTTTGACCCTAGAAAGAGTAACAAGGCTGTTTACTGCTTCAAATCAATGTTTTCTCGGTTTTAGCCTGTTTTCTCGGTTTAAGCCTGTTTGGGATGAAACGGCTTTAAGTGTTGTCTAAACACTCCAAATTCATCCCGAACTCTTACAATAAGTCAAATGCATTGGATTGTCACACATTTTGACCCAAGAAACACAAACAAAGCTGTTTACTGCTTCGAATTAATGTTTTCTCGGTTTTAGCCTGTTTTCTCGTTTTAAGCATGTTTTGGGACAAAATGGGTATAAGTGGTGTCTAAACACTCCAAATTCAACCCGAACTCTTATAATTAGTCAAATGCATTGGATTGTTACATATTTTGACCCTAGAAAGAGTAACACAGCTGTTTACAGTTCGAATCAATGTTTTCTCTTGGTTTTAGCCTGTTTTCTCGGTTTAAGCCTGTTTTGGGATAAAACGGGTTTAAGTGTTGTCTAAACACTCCAAATTCATCCCGAACTCTTACAATTAGTCAAATGCATTGGATTGTCACACATTCTGACCCTAGAACAGTAACAAAGCTGTTTATTGCTTCGAATCTATGTTTTCTTGGTTTTATCCTGTTTTGGGACAAAATGGGTATAAGTGTTGTCTAAACACTCCAAATTCAACCGAACTCTTATAATTAGTCAAATGCATTAGATTGTTACATATTTTGACCCTAGAAAGAGTAACAAGGCTGTTTACTGCTTCGAATCAATGTTTTCTCGGTTTAAGCCTTGTTTGGGATGAAACGGCTTTAAGTGTTGTCTAAACACTCCAAATTCATCCCGAACTCTTACAATAAGTCAAATGCATTGGATTATCACACATTTTGACCCAAGAAACACAAAAAAGCTGTTTACTGCTTCGAATTAATGTTTTCGGTTTTAGCCTGTTTTCGTTTAAGCCTGTTTTGGGACAAAATGGGTATAAGTGTTGTCTAAACACTCCAAATTCATCCGAACTCTTACAATAAGTCAAATGCATTGGATTGTCACACATTTTGACCCAAGAAACACAAACAAAGCTGTTTACTGCTTCGAATTAATGTTTTCTCGGTTTTAGCCTGTTTTCTCGTTTTAAGCATGTTTTGGGACAAAATGGGTATAAGTCTTGTCTAAACACTCCAAATTCAACCCGAACTCTTATAATTAGTCAAATGCATTAGATTGTTACATATTTTGACCCTAGAAAGAGTAACAAGGCTGTTTACTGCTTCAAATCAATGTTTTCTCGGTTTTAGCCTGTTTTCTCGGTTTAAGCCTGTTTGGGATGAAACGGCTTTAAGTGTTGTCTAAACACTCCAAATTCATCCCGAACTCTTACAATAAGTCAAATGCATTGGATTGTCACACATTTTGACCCAAGAAACACCAAACAAAGCTGTTTACTGCTTGAATTAATGTTTTCTCGGTTTTAGCCTGTTTTCGTTTTAAGCATGTTTTGGGACAAAATGGGTATAAGTCTTGTCTAAACACTCCAAATTCAACCGAACTCTTATAATTAGTCAAATGCATTAGATTGTTACATATTTTGACCCTAGAAGAGTAACAAGGCTGTTTACTGCTTCGAATCAATGTTTTCTCGGTTTTAGCCTGTTTTCTCGGTTTAAGCCTGGTTTGGGATGAAACGGGTTTAAGTGTTGTCTAAACACTCCAAATTCATCGAACTCTTACAATAAGTCAAATGCATTGGATTGTCACACTTTTTGACCCAAGAAACACAAACAAAGCTGTTTACTGCTTGAATTAATGTTTTCTCGGTTTTAGCCTGTTTTCGTTTTAAGCATGTTTTGGGACAAAATGGGTATAAGTCTTGTCTAAACACTCCAAATTCAACCCGAACTCTTATAATTAGTCAAATGCATTAGATTGTTACATATTTTGACCCTAGAAAGAGTAACAAGGCTGTTTACTGCTTCAAATCAATGTTTTCTCGGTTTTAGCCTGTTTTCTCGGTTTAAGCCTGTTTGGGATGAAACGGGTTTAAGTGTTGTCTAAACACTCCAAATTCATCCCGAACTCTTACAATAAGTCAAATGCATTGGATTGTCACACTTTTTGACCCAAGAAACACAAACAAAGCTGTTTACTGCTTGAATTAATGTTTTCTCGGTTTTAGCCTGTTTTCTCGTTTTAAGCATGTTTTGGGACAAAATGGGTATAAGTGGTGTCTAAACACTCCAAATTCAACCGAACTCTTATAATTAGTCAAATGCATTGGATTGTTACATATTTTGACCCTAGAAAGAGTAACAAAGCTGTTTACTGCTTCGAATCAATGTTTTCTCGGTTTTAGCCTGTTTTCTCGGTTTAAGCCTGTTTTGGGATAAAACGGGTTTAAGTGTTGTCTAAACACTCCAAATTCATCCCGAACTCTTACAATTAGTCAAATGCATTGGATTGTCACACATTTTGACCCTAGAAACAGTAACAAAGCTGTTTACTGCTTGAATCAATGTTTTCTCGGTTTTAGCCTGTTTTGGGACAAAATGGGTATAAGTGTTGTCTAAACACTCCAAATTCAACCCGAACTCTTATAATTAGTCAAATGCATTGGATTGTTACATATTTTGACCCTAGAAGAGTAACAAGGCTGTTTACTGCTTCGAATCAATGTTTTCTCGGTTTTAGCCTTGTTTGGGATGAAACGGGTTTAAGTGTTGTCTAAACACTCCAAATTCATCCGAACTCTTACAATAAGTCAAATGCATTGGATTGTCACACATTTTGACCCAAGAAACACAAACAAAGCTGTTTACTGCTTGAATTAATGTTTTCTCGGTTTTAGCCTGTTTTCTCGTTTTAAGCCTTTTTGGGACAAAATGGGTATAAGTGTTGTCTAAACACTCCAAATTCATCCGAACTCTTACAATAAGTCAAATGCATTGGATTGTCACACATTTTGACCTAAGAAACACAAACAAAGCTGTTTACTGCTTGAATTAATGTTTTCTCGGTTTTAGCCTGTTTTCGTTTTAAGCATGTTTTGGGACAAAATGGGTATAAGTGTTGTCTAAACACTCCAAATTCATCCCGAACTCTTATAATTAGTCAAATGCATTGGATTGTCACATATTTTGACCCTAGAAGAGTAACAAGGCTGTTTACTGCTTCAAATCAATGTTTTCTCGGTTTTAGCCTGTTTTCTCGGTTTAAGCCTGTTTGGGATGAAACGGTTTAAGTGTTGTCTAAACACTCCAAATTCATCCGAACTCTTACAATAAGTCAAATGCATTGGATTGTCACACATTTTGACCCAAGAAACACAAACAAAGCTGTTTACTGCTTCGAATTAATGTTTTCTCGGTTTTAGCCTGTTTTCTCGTTTTAAGCATGTTTTGGGACAAAATGGGTATAAGTCTTGTCTAAACACTCCAAATTCAACCGAACTCTTATAATTAGTCAAATGCATTGGATTGTTACATATTTTGACCCTAGAAAGAGTAACAAGGCTGTTTACTGCTTCAAATCAATGTTTTCTCGGTTTTAGCCTGTTTTCTCGGTTTAAGCCTGTTTGGGATAAACGGGTTTAAGTGTTGTCTAAACACTCCAAATTCATCCCGAACTCTTACAATAAGTCAAATGCATTGGATTGTCACACATTTTGACCCAAAAACACAAAAAAGCTGTTTACTGCTTGAATTAATGTTTTCGGTTTTAGCCTGTTTTCGTTTTAAGCCTGTTTTGGGACAAAATGGGTATAAGTGTTTCTAAACACTCCAAATTCATTCGAACTCTTACAATAAGTCAAATGCATTGGATTGTCACACATTTTGACCCAGAAACACAAACAAAGCTGTTTACTGCTTGAATTAATGTTTTCTCGGTTTTAGCCTGTTTTCTCGTTTTAAGCATGTTTTGGGACAAAATGGGTATAAGTGTTGTCTAAACACTCCAAATTCATCCCGAACTCTTACAATTAGTCAAATGCATTGGATTGTCACATATTTTGACCCTAGAAAGAGTAACAAGGCTGTTTACTGCTTCAAATCAATGTTTTCTCGGTTTTAGCCTGTTTTCTCGGTTTAAGCCTGTTTGGGATGAAACGGCTTTAAGTGTTGTCTAAACACTCCAAATTCATCCCGAACTCTTACAATAAGTCAAATGCATTGGATTGTCACACATTTTGACCCAAGAAACACAAACAAAGCTGTTTACTGCTTCGAATTAATGTTTTCTCGGTTTTAGCCTGTTTTCTCGTTTAAGCATGTTTTGGGACAAAATGGGTATAAGTGTTGTCTAAACACTCCAAATTCAACCCGAACTCTTATAATTAGTCAAATGCATTGGATTGTTACATATTTTGACCCTAGAAGAGTAACAAAGCTGTTTACTGCTTCGAATCAATGTTTTCTCGGTTTTAGCCTGTTTTCTCGGTTTAAGCCTGTTTTGGGATAAAACGGGTTTAAGTGTTGTCTAAACACTCCAAATTCATCCCGAACTCTTACAATTAGTCAAATGCATTGGATTGTCACACATTCTGACCCTAGAAACAGTAACAAAGCTGTTTACTGCTTGAATCAATGTTTTCTCGGTTTTAGCCTGTTTTGGGACAAAATGGGTATAAGTGTTGTCTAAACACTCCAAATTCATCCGAACTCTTACAATTAGTCAAATGCATTGGATTGTCACATATTTTGACCCTAGAAGAGTAACAAAGCTGTTTACTGCTTCGAATCAATGTTTTCTCGGTTTTAGCCTGTTTGGGATGAAATGGGTTTAAGTGTTGTCTAAACACTCCAAATTCATCCCGAACTCTTACAATTAGTCAAATGCATTGGATTGTCACACATTTTGACCCTAGAAACACAAAAGCTGTTTACTGCTTCAAAATGTTTTCTCGGTTTTAGCCTGTTTCTCGGTTTAAGCCTTTTTGGGACAAAATGGGTATAAGTGTTGTCTAAACACTCCAAATTCATCCGAACTCTTACAATAAGTCAAATGCATTGGATTGTCACACATTTTGACCCAAGAAACACAAACAAAGCTGTTTACTGCTTCGAATTAATGTTTTCTCGGTTTTAGCCTGTTTTCGTTTTAAGCATGTTTTGGGACAAAATGGGTATAAGTCTTGTCTAAACACTCCAAATTCAACCCGAACTCTTATAATTAGTCAAATGCATTAGATTGTTACATATTTTGACCCTAGAAAGAGTAACAAGGCTGTTTACTGCTTCAAATCAATGTTTTCTCGGTTTTAGCCTGTTTTCTCGGTTTAAGCCTGTTTGGGATGAAACGGCTTTAAGTGTTGTCTAAACACTCCAAATTCATCGAACTCTTACAATAAGTCAAATGCATTGGATTGTCACACATTTTGACCCAAGAAACACAAACAAAGCTGTTTACTGCTTCGATTAATGTTTTCTCGGTTTTAGCCTGTTTTCTCGTTTTAAGCATGTTTTGGGACAAAATGGGTATAAGTGTTGTCTAAACACTCCAAATTCAACCGAACTCTTATAATTAGTCAAATGCATTAGATTGTTACATATTTTGACCCTAGAAGAGTAACAAAGCTGTTTACTTCAAATCAATGTTTTCTCGGTTTTAGCCTGTTTTCTCGGTTTAAGCCTGTTTGGGGATGAAACGGGTTTAAGTGTTGTCTAAACACTCCAAATTCATCGAACTCTTACAATAAGTCAAATGCATTGGATTGTCACACATTTTGACCCTAGAAACACAAACAAAGCTGTTTACTGCTTGAATTAATGTTTTCGGTTTTAGCCTGTTTTCTCGTTTTAAGCATGTTTTGGGACAAAATGGGTATAAGTGTTGTCTAAACACTCCAAATTCAACCCGAACTCTTATAATTAGTCAAATGCATTGGATTGTCACATATTTTGACCCTAGAAGAGTAACAAAGCTGTTTACTGCTTCGAATCAATGTTTTCTCGGTTTTAGCCTGTTTTCGGTTTAAGCCTGTTTTGGGATAAACGGGTTTAAGTGTTGTCTAAACACTCCAAATTCATCCCGAACTCTTACAATTAGTCAAATGCATTGGATTGTCACACATTCTGACCCTAGAACAGTAACAAAGCTGTTTACTGCTTTGAATCAATGTTTTCTTGGTTTTAGCCTGTTTTGGGACAAAATGGGTATAAGTGTTGTCTAAACACTCCAAATTCATCCGAACTCTTACAATAAGTCAAATGCATTGGATTGTCACATATTTTGACCGAAACAGTAACAAGGCTGTTTACTGCTTCGAATCAATGTTTTCTCGGTTTTAGCCTTGTTTGGGATGAAACGGGTTTAAGTGTTGTCTAAACACTCCAAATTCATCCGAACTCTTACAATTAGTCAAATGCATTGGATTATCACACATTTTGACCCTAGAAACACAAAAAGCTGTTTACTGCTTCGATTAATGTTTTTCGGTTTTAGCCTGTTTTCTCGTTTTAAGCCTTTTGGGACAAAATGGGTATAAGTGTTGTCTAAACACTCCAAATTCATCCGAACTCTTACAATAAGTCAAATGCATTGGATTGTCACACATTTTGACCTAAGAAACACCAAACAAAGCTGTTTACTGCTTCGAATTAATGTTTTCGGTTTTAGCCTGTTTTCTCGTTTTAAGCATGTTTTGGGACAAAATGGGTATAAGTCTTGTCTAAACACTCCAAATTCAACCGAACTCTTATAATTAGTCAAATGCATTAGATTGTTACATATTTTGACCCTAGAAAGAGTAACAAGCTACTGCTTCGAATCAATGTTTTCGGTTTTAGCCTGTTTTCTCGGTTTAAGCCTGGTTTGGGATGAAACGGGTTTAAGTGTTGTCTAAACACTCCAAATTCATCGAACTCTTACAATAAGTCAAATGCATTGGATTGTCACACATTTTGACCCAAGAAACACCAAACAAAGCTGTTTACTGCTTCGAATTAATGTTTTCTCGGTTTTAGCCTGTTTTCTCGTTTTAAGCATGTTTTGGGACAAAATGGGTATAAGTCTTGTCTAAACACTCCAAATTCAACCGAACTCTTATAATTAGTCAAATGCATTAGATTGTTACATATTTTGACCCTAGAAAGAGTAACAAGGCTGTTTACTGCTTCAAATCAATGTTTTCTCGGTTTTAGCCTGTTTTCTCGGTTTAAGCCTTGTTTGGGATGAAACGGCTTTAAGTGTTGTCTAAACACTCCAAATTCATCCCGAACTCTTACAATAAGTCAAATGCGTTGGATTGTCACACTTTTTGACCCAAGAAACACAAACAAAGCTGTTTACTGCTTCGAATTAATGTTTTCTCGGTTTTAGCCTGTTTTCTCGTTTTAAGCATGTTTTGGGACAAAATGGGTATAAGTGGTGTCTAAACACTCCAAATTCAACCCGAACTCTTATAATTAGTCAAATGCATTGGATTGTTACATATTTTGACCCTAGAAAGAGTAACACAGCTGTTTACAGCTTCAATCAATTTTTCTCTTGGTTTTAGCCTGTTTTCTCGGTTTAAGCCTGTTTTGGGATAAAACGGGTTTAAGTGTTGTCTAAACACTCCAAATTCATCCCGAACTCTTACAATTAGTCAAATGCATTGGATTGTCACACATTCTGACCCTAGAACAGTAACAAAGCTGTTTATTGCTTCGAATCTATGTTTTCTTGGTTTTATCCTGTTTTGGGACAAAATGGGTATAAGTGTTGTCTAAACACTCCAAATTCATCCCGAACTCTTACAATAAGTCAAATGCATTGGATTGTCACACATTTTGACCCAAGAAACACCAAACAAAGCTGTTTACTGCTTCGAATTAATGTTTTCTCGGTTTTAGCCTGTTTTCTCGTTTTAAGCATGTTTTGGGACAAAATGGGTATAAGTCTTGTCTAAACACTCCAAATTCAACCCGAACTCTTATAATTAGTCAAATGCATTAGATTGTTACATATTTTGACCCTAGAAAGAGTAACAAGGCTGTTTACTGCTTCAAATCAATGTTTTCTCGGTTTTAGCCTGTTTTCTCGGTTTAAGCCTCGTTTGGGATGAAACGGCTTTAAGTGTTGTCTAAACACTCCAAATTCATCCGAACTCTTACAATAAGTCAAATGCATTGGATTGTCACACTTTTGACCCAGAAACACAAACAAAGCTGTTTACTGCTTCGAATTAATGTTTTCTCGGTTTTAGCCTGTTTTCTCGTTTTAAGCATGTTTTGGGACAAAATGGGTATAAGTGTTGTCTAAACACTCCAAATTCAACCCGAACTCTTATAATTAGTCAAATGCATTGGATTGTTACATATTTTGACCCTAGAAAGAGTAACAAGCTGTTTACTGCTTCGAATCAATGTTTTCTCGGTTTTAGCCTGTTTTCTCGGTTTAAGCCTGTTTTGGGATAAAGAAACGGTTTAAGTGTTGTCTAAACACTCCAAATTCCCGAACTCTTACAATTAGTCAAATGCATTGGATTGTCACACATTCTGACCCTATAAACAGTAACAAAGCTGTTTACTGCTTCGAATCAATGTTTTCTCGGTTTTATGCTGTTTCGGGACAAAATGGGTATAAGTGGTGTCTAAACACTCCAAATTCAACCCGAACTCTTATAATTAGTCAAATGCATTAGATTGTTACATATTTTGACCCTAGAAAGAGTAACAAGGCTGTTTACTGCGTCGAATCAATGTTTTCTCGGTTTAAGCATGTTTTGGGACAAAATGGTATTAGTCTTGTCTAAACACTCCAAATTCAACCCGAACTCTTATAATTAGTCAAATGCATTAGATTGTTACATATTTTGACCCTAGAAAGAGTAACAAGGCTGTTTACTTCAAATCAATGTTTTCTCGATTTTAGCCTGTTTTCTCGGTTTAAGCCTCGTTTGGGATGAAACGGCTTTAAGTGTTGTCTAAACACTCCAAATTCATCCCGAACTCTTACAATAAGTCAAATGCGTTGGATTGTCACACATTTTGACCCAAGAAACACAAACAAAGCTGTTTACTGCTTCGAATTAATGTTTTCTCGGTTTTAGCCTGTTTTCTCGGTTTAAGCATGTTTTGGGACAAAATGGGTATAAGTGGTGTCTAAACACTCCAAATTCAACCCGAACTCTTATAATTAGTCAAATGCATTGGATTGTTACATATTTTGACCCTAGAAAGAGTAACACAGCTGTTTACAGCTTCGAATCAATGTTTTCTCTTGGTTTCCTGTTTTCTCGGTTTAAGCCTGTTTTGGGATAAAACGGGTTTAAGTGTTGTCTAAACACTCCAAATTCATCCCGAACTCTTACAATTAGTCAAATGCATTGGATTGTCACACATTCTGACCCTAGAACAGTAACAAAGCTGTTTACTGCTTCGAATCTATGTTTTCTTGGTTTTAGCCTGTTTTGGGACAAAATGGGTATAAGTGTTGTCTAAACACTCCAAATTCATTCGAACTCTTACAATAAGTCAAATGCATTGGATTGTCACACATTTTGACCCAAGAAACACAAACAAAGCTGTTTACTGCTTCGAATCAATGTTTTCTCGGTTTTAGCCTGCTTTCTCGGTTTAAGCCTGTTTTGGGATGAAACGGGTTTAAGTGTTGTCTAAACACTCCAAATTCATCCCGAACTCTTACAATTAGTCAAATACATTGGATTATCACACATTTTGACCCTAGAAAGTAACAAAGCTGTTTAATAGCTTTGAATCAATGTTTTCTCGGTTTTAGCCTGTTTGGGACAAAATGGGTATAAGTGTTGTCTAAACACTCCAAATTCATCCGAACTCTTACAATAAGTCAAATGCATTGGATTGTCACACATTTTGACCCAAGAAACACAAACAAAGCTGTTTACTGCTTCGAATCAATGTTTTCTCGGTTTTAGCCTGCTTTCTAGGTTTAAGCCTGTTTTGGGATGAAACGGGTTTAAGTGTTGTTTAAACACTCTAAATTCATCCCGAACTTTTACAATTAGTCAAATACATTGGATTATCACACATTCTGACCCTAGAAACAGTAACAAAGCTTTTAATAGCTTTGAATCAATATTTTCTCGGTTTTAGCCAGTTTCGGGACAAAATGGGTATAAGTGTTGTCTAAACACTCCAAATTCATCCCGAACTCTTACAATAAGTCAAATGCATTGGATTGTCACACATTTTGATCCAAGAAACACCAACCAAAGCTGTTTACTGCTTCGAATTAATGTTTTTTCGGTTTTAGCCTGTTTTCTCGTTTTAAGCATGTTTTTGGACAAAATGGGTATAAGTCTTGTCTAAACACTCCAAATTCAACCCGAACTCTTATAATTAGTCAAATGCATTAGATTGTTACATATTTTGACCCTAGAAAGAGTAACAAGGCTGTTTACTGCTTCAAATCAATGTTTTCTCGGTTTAAGCCTGGTTTGGGATGAAACGGCTTTAAGTGTTGTCTAAACACTACAAATTCATCCTGAAATCTTACAATAAGTCAAATGCATTGGATTGTCACACTTTTTGACCAAAGAAAATCAAACAAAGCTGTTTACTGCTTCGAATTAATGTTTTCTCGGTTTTAGCCTGTTTTCTCGTTTTAAGCATGTTTTGGGACAAAATGGGTATAAGTGGTGTCTAAACACTCCAAATTCAACCCGAACTCTTATAATTTGTCAAATGCATTAGATTGTGCCATATTTTGACCCTAGAAAGAGTAACAAGGCTGTTTACTGCTTTGAATCAATGTTTTCTCGGTTTTAGCCTGTTTTCTCGGTTTAAGCCTGGTTTGGGATGAAACGGGTTTAAGTGTTGTCTAAACACTCCAAATTCATCCCGAACTCTTACAATAAGTCAAATGCATTGGATTGTCACACTTTTTGACCCAAGAAACACAAACAAAGCTGTTTACTACTTCGAATTAATGTATTCTCGGTTTTAGCCTGTTTTCTCGTTTTAAGCATGTTTTGGGACAAAATGGGTATAAGTCTTGTCTAAACATTCCAAATTCAACCCGAACTCTTATAATTAGTCAAATGCATTAGATTGTTACATATTTTGACCCTAGAAAGAGTAACGAGGCTGTTTACTGCTTCAAATCAATGTTTTCTCGATTTTAGCCTGTTTTCTCGGTTTAAGCCTCGTTTGGGATGAAACGGCTTTAAGTGTTGTCTAAACACTCCAAATTCATCCCGAACTCTTACAATAAGTCAAATGCGTTGGATTGTCACACTTTTTGACCCAAGAAACACAAACAAAGCTGTTTACTGCTTCGAATTAATGTTTTCTCGGTTTTAGCCTGTTTTCTCGTTTTAAGCATGTTTTAGGACAAAATGGGTATAAGTGGTGTCTAAACACTCCAAATTCAACCCGAACTCTTATAATTAGTCAAATGCATTGGATTGTTACATATTTTGACCCTAGAAAGAGTAACACAGCTGTTTACAGTTCGAATCAATGTTTTCTCTTGGTTTTAGCCTGTTTTCTCGGTTTAAGCCTGTTTTGGGATAAAACGGGTTTAAGTGTTGTCTAAACACTCCAAATTCATCCCGAACTCTTACAATTAGTCAAATGCATTGGATTGTCACACATTCTGACCCTAGAACAGTAACAAAGCTGTTTATTGCTTCGAATCTATGTTTTCTTGGTTTTATCCTGTTTTGGGACAAAATGGGTATAAGTGTTGTCTAAACACTCCAAATTCTTCCCGAACTCTTACAATAAGTCAAATGCATTGGATTGTCACACATTTTGACCCAAGAAACACAAACAAAGCTGTTTACTGCTTCGAATCAATGTTTTCTCGGTTTTAGCCTGCTTTCTAGGTTTAAGCCTGTTTTGGGATGAAACGGGTTTAAGTGTTGTTTAAACACTCTAAATTCATCCCGAACTTTTACAATTAGTCAAATACATTGGATTATCACACATTCTGACCCTAGAAACAGTAACAAAGCTTTTAATAGCTTTGAATCAATATTTTCTCGGTTTTAGCCTGTTTTGGGACAAAATGGGTATAAGTGTTGTCTAAACACTCCAAATTCATCCCGAACTCTTACAATAAGTCAAATGCATTGGATTGTCACACATTTTGACCCAAGAAACACAAACAAAGCTGTTTACTGCTTCGAATCAATGTTTTCTCGGTTTTAGCCTGCTTTCTAGGTTTAAGCCTGTTTTGGGATGAAACGGGTTTAAGTGTTGTCTAAACACTCCAAATTCATCCCGAACTCTTACAATTAGTCAAATACATTGGATTATCACACATTCTGACCCTAGAAACAGTAACAAAGCTTTTTAATAGCTTTGAATCAATATTTTCTCGGTTTTAGCCTGTTTCGGGACAAAATGGGTATAAGTGTTGTCTAAACACTCCAAATTCATCGAACTCTTACAATAAGTCAAATGCATTGGATTGTCACACATTTTGACCCAAGAAACACCAACCAAAGCTGTTTACTGCTTCGAATTAATGTTTTTTCGGTTTTAGCCTGTTTTCTCGTTTTAAGCATGTTTTGGGACAAAATGGGTATAAGTCTTGTCTAAACACTCCAAATTCAACCCGAACTCTTATAATTAGTCAAATGCATTAGATTGTTACATATTTTGACCCTAGAAAGAGTAACAAGGCTGTTTACTGCTTCAAATCAATGTTTTCTCGGTTTAAGCCTGGTTTGGGATGAAACGGCTTTAAGTGTTGTCTAAACACTCCAAATTCATCCTGAAATCTTACAATAAGTCAAATGCATTGGATTGTCACACTTTTTGACCCAAGAAAATCAAACGAAGCTGTTTACTGCTTCGAATTAATGTTTTCTCGGTTTTAGCCTGTTTTCTCGTTTTAAGCATGTTTTGGGACAAAATGGGTATAAGTGGTGTCTAAACACTCCAAATTCAACCCGAACTCTTATAATTAGTCAAATGCATTAGATTGTTACATATTTTGACCCTAGAAAGAGTAACAAGGCTGTTTACTGCTTCGAATCAATGTTTTCTCGGTTTTAGCCTGTTTTCTCGGTTTAAGCCTGGTTTGGGATGAAACGGGTTTAAGTGTTGTCTAAACACTCCAAATTCATCCCGAACTCTTACAATAAGTCAAATGCATTGGATTGTCACACTTTTTGACCCAAGAAACACAAACAAAGCTGTTTACTGCTTCGAATTAATGTATTCTCGGTTTTAGCCTGTTTTCTCGTTTTAAGCATGTTTTGGGACAAAATGGGTATAAGTCTTGTCTAAACACTCCAAATTCAACCCGAACTCTTATAATTAGTCAAATGCATTAGATTGTTACATATTTTGACCCTAGAAAGAGTAACGAGGCTGTTTACTGCTTCAAATCAATGTTTTCTCGATTTTAGCCTGTTTTCTCGGTTTAAGCCTCGTTTGGGATGAAACGGCTTTAAGTGTTGTCTAAACACTCCAAATTCATCCCGAATTCTTACAATAAGTCAAATGCATTGGATTGTCACACATTTTGACCCAAGAAACACAAACAAAGCTGTTTACTGCTTCGAATTAATGTTTTCTCGGTTTTAGCCTGTTTTCTCGTTTTAAGCATGTTTTGGGACAAAATGGGTATAAGTCTTGTCTAAACACTCCAAATTCAACCCGAACTCTTATAATTAGTCAAATGCATTAGATTGTTACATATTTTGACCCTAGAAAGAGTAACAAGGCTGTTTACTGCTTCAAATCAATGTTTTCTCGGTTTTAGCCTGTTTTCTCGGTTTAAGCCTCGTTTGGGATGAAACGGCTTTAAGTGTTGTCTAAACACTCCAAATTCATCCCGAACTCTTACAATAAGTCAAATGCATTGGATTGTCACACTTTTGACCCAAGAAACACAAACAAAGCTGTTTACTGCTTGAATTAATGTTTTCTCGGTTTTAGCCTGTTTCGTTTAAGCATGTTTTAGGACAAAATGGGTATAAGTGGTGTCTAAACACTCCAAATTCAACCCGAACTCTTATAATTAGTCAAATGCATTGGATTGTTACATATTTTGACCCTAGAAAGAGTAACACAGCTGTTTACAGCTTCGAATCAATGTTTTCTCTTGGTTTTAGCCTGTTTTCTCGGTTTAAGCCTGTTTTGGGATAAAACGGGTTTAAGTGTTGTCTAAACACTCCAAATTCATCCCGAACTCTTACAATTAGTCAAATACATTGGATTATCACACATTCTGACCCTAGAAACAGTAACAAAGCTTTTAATAGCTTTGAATCAATATTTTCTCGGTTTTAGCCTGTTTCGGGACAAAATGGGTATAAGTGTTGTCTAAACACTCCAAATTCATCCCGAACTCTTACAATAAGTCAAATGCATTGGATTGTCACACATTTTGACCCAAAAACACAAACAAAGCTGTTTACTGCTTCGAATCAATGTTTTCTCGGTTTTAGCCTGTTTTCTGGTTTAAGCCTGTTTTGGGATGAAACGGGTTTAAGTGTTGTCTAAACACTCTAAATTCATCGAACTCTTACAATTAGTCAAATGCATTGGATTATCACACATTTTGACCCTAGAAACAGTAACAAAGCTGTTTAATAGCTTTGAATCAATGTTTTCTCGGTTTTAGCCTGTTTCGGGACAAAATGGGTATAAGTGTTGTCTAAACACTCCAAATTCATCCGAACTCTTACAATAAGTCAAATGCATTGGATTGTCACACATTTTGACCCAAGAAACACAAACAAAGCTGTTTACTGCTTCGAATCAATGTTTTCTCGGTTTTAGCCTGTTTTCTCGGTTTAAGCCTGTTTTGGGACAAAATGGGTATAAGTGTTGTCTAAACACTCAAATTCATCCCGAACTCTTACAATTAGTCAAATGCATTGGATTGTCACATATTTTGACCCTAGAAACAGTAACAAAGCTGTTTACTGCTTTGAATCAATGTTTTCTCGGTTTTAGCCTGTTTTGGGACAAAATGGGTATAAGTGTTGTCTAAACACTCCAAATTCATCCCGAACTCTTACAATAAGTCAAATGCATTGGATTGTCACACATTTTGACCCAAGAAACACAAACAAAGCTGTTTACTGCTTCGAATTAATGTTTTCTCGGTTTTAGCCTGTTTTCTCGTTTTAAGCATGTTTTGGGACAAAATGGGTATAAGTCTTGTCTAAACACTCCAAATTCAACCCGAACTCTTATAATTAGTCAAATGCATTAGATTGTTACATATTTTGACCCTAGAAAGAGTAACAAGGCTGTTTACTGCTTCGAATCAATGTTTTCTCGGTTTTAGCCTGTTTTCTCGGTTTAAGCCTGGTTTGGGATGAAACGGGTTTAAGTGTTGTCTAAACACTCCAAATTCATCCCGAACTCTTACAATAAGTCAAATGCATTGGATTGTCACACTTTTTGACCCAGAAACACAAACAAAGCTGTTTACTGCTTGAATTAATGTTTTCTCGGTTTTAGCCTGTTTTCGTTTTAAGCATGTTTTGGGACAAAATGGGTATAAGTCTTGTCTAAACACTCCAAATTCAACCCGAACTCTTATAATTAGTCAAATGCATTAGATTGTTACATATTTTGACCCTAGAAAGAGTAACAAGCTGTTTACTGCTTCAAATCAATGTTTTCTCGGTTTTAGCCTGTTTTCTGGTTTAAGCCTGTTTGGGATGAAACGGGTTTAAGTGTTGTCTAAACACTCCAAATTCATCCGAACTCTTACAATAAGTCAAATGCATTGGATTGTCACACTTTTGACCCAAGAAACACAAACAAAGCTGTTTACTGCTTGAATTAATGTTTTCTCGGTTTTAGCCTGTTTTCGTTTTAAGCATGTTTTGGGACAAAATGGGTATAAGTCTTGTCTAAACACTCCAAATTCAACCGAACTCTTATAATTAGTCAAATGCATTAGATTGTTACATATTTTGACCCTAGAAGAGTAACAAGGCTGTTTACTGCTTCGAATCAATGTTTTCTCGGTTTTAGCCTGTTTTCTCGGTTTAAGCCTGTTTGGGATGAAACGGGTTTAAGTGTTGTCTAAACACTCCAAATTCATCCGAACTCTTACAATAAGTCAAATGCATTGGATTGTCACACTTTTGACCCAAAAACAAACAAAGCTGTTTACTGCTTGAATTAATGTTTTCTCGGTTTTAGCCTGTTTCTCGTTTTAAGCATGTTTTGGGACAAAATGGGTATAAGTGGTGTCTAAACACTCCAAATTCAACGAACTCTTATAATTAGTCAAATGCATTGGATTGTCCATATTTTGACCCTAGAAAGAGTAACAAGGCTGTTTACTGCTTCGAATCAATGTTTTCTCGGTTTTAGCCTGTTTTCTCGGTTTAAGCCTGTTTGGGATGAAACGGGTTTAAGTGTTGTCTAAACACTCCAAATTCATCCCGAACTCTTACAATAAGTCAAATGCATTGGATTGTCACATTTTGACCCAAGAAACACCAACAAAGCTGTTTACTGCTTGAATTAATGTTTTTCGGTTTTAGCCTGTTTCTCGTTTTAAGCATGTTTTTGGACAAAATGGGTATAAGTCTTGTCTAAACACTCCAAATTCAACCCGAACTCTTATAATTAGTCAAATGCATTGGATTGTTACATATTTTGACCCTAGAAGAGTAACAAGGCTGTTTACTGCTTGAATCAATGTTTTCTCGGTTTTAGCCTGTTTTCTCGGTTTAAGCCTGGTTTGGGATGAAACGGGTTTAAGTGTTGTCTAAACACTCCAAATTCATCCCGAACTCTTACAATAAGTCAAATGCATTGGATTGTCACACTTTTGACCCAAGAAACACAAACAAAGCTGTTTACTGCTTCGAATTAATGTTTTCTCGGTTTTAGCCTGTTTTCTCGTTTTAAGCATGTTTTGGGACAAAATGGGTATAAGTCTTGTCTAAACACTCCAAATTCAACCGAACTCTTATAATTAGTCAAATGCATTGGATTGTTACATATTTTGACCCTAGAAAGAGTAAAGGCTGTTTACTGCTTCGAATCAATGTTTTCTCGGTTTTGCCTGTTTTCGGTTTAAGCCTGTTTGGGATGAAACGGGTTTAAGTGTTGTCTAAACACTCCAAATTCATCCCGAACTCTTACAATAAGTCAAATGCATTGGATTGTCACACTTTTTGACCCAAGAAACACAAACAAAGCTGTTTACTGCTTCAATTAATGTATTCTCGGTTTTAGCCTGTTTTCTCGTTTTAAGCATGTTTTGGGACAAAATGGGTATAAGTCTTGTCTAAACACTCCAAATTCAACCCGAACTCTTATAATTAGTCAAATGCATTAGATTGTTACATAT
Organism: Camelina neglecta; assembly: GCA_023864065.1. Taxonomy (NCBI): domain Eukaryota; kingdom Viridiplantae; phylum Streptophyta; class Magnoliopsida; order Brassicales; family Brassicaceae; genus Camelina; species Camelina neglecta. Next base: position 39,666 of record JALDXE010000090.1, read on the forward strand.
TTTGACCCTAGAAGAGTAACAAAGCTGTTTACTGCTTCGAATCAATGTTTTCTCGGTTTTAGCCTGTTTTCTCGGTTTAAGCCTCGTTTGGGATGAAACGGCTTTAAGTGTTGTCTAAACACTCCAAATTCATCCCGAACTCTTACAATAAGTCAAATGCGTTGGATTGTCACACTTTTTGACCCAAGAAACACAAACAAAGCTGTTTACTGCTTCGAATTAATGTTTTCTCGGTTTTAGCCTGTTTTCTCGTTTTAAGCATGTTTTGGGACAAAATGGGTATAAGTGGTGTCTAAACACTCCAAATTCAACCGAACTCTTATAATTAGTCAAATGCATTGGATTGTTACATATTTTGACCCTAGAAAGAGTAACAAGGCTGTTTACTGCTTCGAATCAATGTTTTCTCGGTTTTAGCCTGTTTTCTCGGTTTAAGCCTGGTTTGGGATGAAACGGGTTTAAGTGTTGTCTAAACACTCCAAATTCATCGAACTCTTACAATAAGTCAAATGCATTGGATTGTCACATTTTGACCCAAGAAACACAAACAAAGCTGTTTACTGCTTCGATTAATGTTTTCTCGGTTTTAGCCTGTTTTCTCGTTTTAAGCATGTTTTGGGACAAAATGGGTATAAGTCTTGTCTAAACACTCCAAATTCAACCCGAACTCTTATAATTAGTCAAATGCATTAGATTGTTACATATTTTGACCCTAGAAGAGTAACAAGGCTGTTTACTGCTTCAAATCAATGTTTTCCGGTTTAGCCTGTTTTCTCGGTTTAAGCCTGTTTGGGATGAAACGGCTTTAAGTGTTGTCTAAACACTCCAAATTCATCGAACTCTTACAATAAGTCAAATGCATTGGATTGTCACACTTTTGACCCAAGAAACACAAACAAAGCTGTTTACTGCTGAATTCAATTTTCTCGGTTTTAGCTGTTTTCTGTTTAAGCTTGGGACAAAATGGGTAGTCTTGTCTTTTCATCAACGAACTCTTAATTAGTCAAATGGGATTGTTACATATTTGACCCTAGAAGAGTAACGGACTGCTTCAAATCAATGTTTTCATTTTAGCCTGTTTCTCGGTTTAAGCCTCGTTTGGGAAACGGCTTGTATTGTCTCTCAAATTCATGAACTCTTACAATAGTCAAATGCATTGGATTGTCACATTTTTGACCCAAGAAACACAAACAAAGCTGTTTACTGCTTCGAATTAATGTTTTCTCGGTTTTAGCCTGTTTTCTCGTTTTAAGCATGTTTTGGGACAAAATGGGTATAAGTGGTGTCTAAACACTCCAAATTCAACCGAACTCTTATAATTAGTCAAATGCATTGGATTGTTACATATTTTGACCCTAGAAAGTAACACAGCTGTTTACTGCTTCGAATCAATGTTTTCGGTTTTAGCCTGTTTTCTCGGTTTAAGCCTGTTTTGGGATAAAACGGGTTTAAGTGTTGTCTAAACACTCCAAATTCATCCCGAACTCTTACAATTAGTCAAATGCATTGGATTGTCACACATTGACCCTAGAACAGTAACAAAGCTGTTTATTGCTTCGAATCAATGTTTTCTTGGTTTTATGTTTTTGGGACAAAATGGGTATAAGTGTCTAAACACTCCAAATTCATTCCGAACTCTTACAATAAGTCAAATGCATTGGATTGTCACACATTTTGACCCAAGAAACACAAACAAAGCTGTTTACTGCTTGAATCAATGTTTTCTCGGTTTTAGCCTGTTTTCTCGGTTTAAGCCTGTTTTGGGACAAAATGGGTTTAAGTGTTGTCTAAACACTCCAAATTCATCCGAACTCTTACAATTAGTCAAATGCATTGGATTGTCACACATTCTGACCCTAGAAACAGTAACAAAGCTGTTTACTGCTTTGAATCAATGTTTTCTCGGTTTTAGCCTGTTTTGGGACAAAATGGGTATAAGTGTTGTCTAAACACTCCAAATTCATCGAACTCTTACAATAAGTCAAATGCATTGGATTGTCACACATTTTGACCCAAGAAACACAAACAAAGCTGTTTACTGCTTGAATCAATGTTTTCTCGGTTTTAGCCTGTTTTCGGTTTAAGCCTGTTTTGGGATGAAACGGGTTTAAGTGTTGTCTAAACACTCCAAATTCATCGAACTCTTACAATTAGTCAAATGCATTGGATTATCACATATTTTGACCCTAGAAACAGTAACAAAGCTGTTTAATGCTTTGAATCAATGTTTTCTCGGTTTTAGCCTGTTTCGGGACAAAATGGGTATAAGTGTTGTCTAAACACTCAAATTCATCCCGAACTCTTACAATAAGTCAAATGCATTGGATTGTCACACATTTTGACCAAGAAACACCAACAAAGCTGTTTACTGCTTGAATTAATGTTTTCTCGGTTTTAGCCTGTTTTCTCGTTTAAGCATGTTTTGGACAAAATGGGTATAAGTGCTTGTCTAAACACTCCAAATTCAACCCGAACTCTTATAATTAGTCAAATGCATTAGATTGTTACATATTTTGACCCTAGAAAGAGTAACAAGGCTGTTTACTGCTTGAATCAATGTTTTCTCGGTTTAAGCCTGGTTTGGGATGAAACGGCTTTAAGTGTTGTCTAAACACTCCAAATTCATGAACTCTTACAATAAGTCAAATGCATTGGATTGTCACACTTTTTGACCCAAGAAACACAAACAAAGCTGTTGCTTCGAATTAATGTTTTGGTTTTAGCCTGTTTTCTCGTTTTAAGCATGTTTTGGGACAAAATGGGTATAAGTGGTGTCTAACTTCCAAATTCAACCCGAACTCTTATAATTAGTCAAATGCATTGGATTGTTACATATTTTGACCCTAGAAAGAGTAACAAGGCTGTTTACTGCTTCGAATCAATGTTTTCTCGGTTTTAGCCTGTTTTCTCGGTTTAAGCCTGGTTTGGGATGAAACGGGTTTAAGTGTTGTCTAAACACTCAAATTCATCCCGAACTCTTACAATAAGTCAAATGCATTGGATTGTCACACTTTTGACCCTAGAAACAAACAAAGCTGTTTACTGCTTGAATTAATGTTTTCTCGGTTTAGCCTGTTTTCGTTTTAAGCATGTTTTGGGACAAAATGGGTATAAGTCTTGTCTAAACACTC
>JALDXE010000091.1:0-52614 GCA_023864065.1 Camelina neglecta
GAACTCTTACAATAAGTCAAATGCATTGGATTGTCACACATTTTGACCCAAGAAACACAAAACAAAGCTGTTTACTGGCAGATTAATGTTTTCTTGGTTTTAGCCTGTTTCTCGTTTTAAGCATGTTTTGGGACAAAATGGGTATAAGTGTTGTCTAAACACTCCAAATTCAACCGAACTCTTATAATTAGTCAAATGCATTAGATTGTTACATATTTGACCCTAGAAAGAGTAACAAGGCTGTTTACTGCTTCGAATCAATGTTTTCTGTTTTAGCCTGTTTTCTCGGTTTAAGTCTTGTTTGGGATAAACGGCTTTAAGTGTTGTCTAAACACTCCAAATTCATCCCGAACTCTTACAATAAGTCAAATGCATTGGATTGTCACACATTTTGACCCAAGAAACACAAACAAAGCTGTTTACTGCTTGAATTAATGTTTTCTCGGTTTTAGCCTGTTTTCTCGTTTTAAGCATGTTTTGGGACAAAATGGGTATAAGTCTTGTCTAAACACTCCAAATTCAACCCGAACTCTTATAATTAGTCAAATGCATTGGATTGTTACATATTTTGACCCTAGAAGAGTAACACAGCTGTTTACAGCTTGAATCAATGTTTTCTCTTGGTTTTAGCCTGTTTTCTCGGTTTTAGCCTGTTTTGGGATAAAATGGGTTTAAGTGTTGTCTAAACACTCCAAATTCATCCCTAACTCTTACAATTAGTCAAATGCATTGGATTGTCACACATTCTGACCCTATAAACAGTAACAAAGCTGTTTACTGCTTCGAATCAATGTTTTCTCGGTTTTAGCCTGTTTTGGGACAAAATGGGTATAAGTGGTGTCTAAACACTCCAAATTCATTCCGAACTCTTACAATAAGTCAAATGCATTGGATTATCACATTTTGACCCAAGAAACACAAAAAAGCTGTTTACTGCTTCGAATTAATGTTTTCTCGGTTTTAGCCTGTTTTCTCGTTTTAAGCCTTTTTTGGGACAAAATGGGTATAAGTGCTTTCTAAACACTCCAAATTCATTCCGAACTCTTACAATAAGTCAAATGCATTGGATTGTCACACATTTTGACCCAAGAAACACCAAACAAAGCTGTTTACTGCTTGAATTAGTGTTTTCTCGGTTTTAGCCTGTTTTCTCGTTTTAAGCATGTTTTGGGACAAAATGGGTATAAGTCTTGTCTAAACACTCCAAATTCAACGAACTCTTATAATTAGTCAAATGCATTGGATTGTTACATATATTGACCCTAGAAAGAGTAACAAGGCTGTTTACTGCTTTGAATGTTTTCTCGGTTTTAGCCTGTTTTCTCGGTTTAAGCCTTGTTTTGGGATGAAACGGCTTTAAGTGTTGTCTAAACACTCCAAATTCATCCCGAACTCTTACAATAAGTCAAATGCATTGGATTGTCACACTTTTGACCCAAGAAACACAAACAAAGCTGTTTACTGCTTCGAATTAATGTTTTCTTGGTCTTAGCCTTTTCTCATTTTAAGCATGTTTTGGGACAAAATGGGTATAAGTGGTGTCTAAACACTCCAAATTCAACCCGAACTCTTATAATTAGTCAAATGCATTGGATTGTTACATATTTTGACCCTAGAAGAGTAACACAGCTGTTTACAGCTTGAATCAATGTTTTCTCTTGGTTTTAGCCTGTTTTCTGGTTTAAGCCTGTTTTGGGATAAAATGGGTTTAAGTGTTGTCTAAACACTCCAAATTCATCTAACTCTTACAATTAGTCAAATGCATTGGATTGTCACACATTCTGACCCTATAAACAGTAACAAAGCTGTTTACTGCTTCGAATCAATGTTTTCTCGGTTTTAGCCTGTTTTGGGACAAAATGGGTATAAGTGGTTTCTAAACACTCCAAATTCATTCGAACTCTTACAATAAGTCAAATGCATTGGATTGTCACACATTTTGACCCAAGAAACACAAAAAGCTGTTTACTGCTTGAATCAATGTTTTCTCGGTTTTAGCCTGTTTTCTCGTTTTAAGCCTTTTTGGGACAAAATGGGTATAAGTGGTGTCTAAACACTCCAAATTCATTCCGAACTCTTACAATAAGTCAAATGCATTGGATTGTCACACATTTTGACCCAAGAAACACCAAACAAAGCTGTTTACTGCTTCAATTAAGTGTTTTCTCGGTTTAGCCTGTTTTCTCGTTTTAAGCATGTTTTGGGACAAAATGGGTATAAGTCTTGTCTAAACACTCCAAATTCAACCCGAACTCTTATAATTAGTCAAATGCATTAGATTGTTACATATTTTGACCCTAGAAAGAGTAACAAAGCTGTTTACTGCTTGAATCAATGTTTTCTCGGTTTTAGCCTGTTTTCTCGGTTTAAGTCTTGTTTGGGATGAAACGGCTTTAAGTGTTGTCTAAACACTCCAAATTCATCGAACTCTTACAATAAGTCAAATGCATTGGATTGTCACACATTTTGACCCAGAAACACAAACAAAGCTGTTTACTGCTTCGAATTAATGTTTTCTTGGTTTTAGCCTGTTTTCTCGTTTAAGCATGTTTTGGGACAAAATGGGTATAAGTGGTTTCTAAACACTCCAAATTCACCGAACTCTTATAATTAGTCAAATGCATTAGATTGTTACATATTTTGACCCTAGAAAGAGTAACAAGGCTGTTTACTGCTTTGAATCAATGTTTTCTCGGTTTTAGCCTGTTTTCTCGGTTTAAGTCTTGTTTGGGATGAAACGGCTTTAAGTGTTGTCTAAACACTCCAAATTTATCCCGAACTCTTACAATAAGTCAAATGCATTGGATTGTCACCCTTTTTGACCCAAGAAACACAAACAAAGCTGTTTACTGCTTCGAATTAATGTTTTCTCGGTTTTAGCCTCTTTTCTCGGTATAAGCCTCTTTCGGGACAAAATGGGTATAAGTGGTGTCTAAACACTCCAAATTCATTCCGAACTCTTACAATAAGTCAAATGCATTGGATTATCACATTTTGACCCAGAAACACAAAAAGCTGTTTACTGCTTCGAATCAATGTTTTCGGTTTTAGCCTGTTTTCTCGGTTTAAGCCTTGTTTGGGACAAAATGGGTTTAAGTGTTGTCTAAACACTCCAAATTCATCCCGAACTCTTACAATAAGTCAAATGCATTGGATTGTCACACATTTTGACCCAAGAAACACAAACAAAGCTGTTTACTGCTTCGAATTAATGTTTTCTCGGTTTTAGCCTGTTTTCTCGTTTTAAGCATGTTTTGGGACAAAATGGGTATAAGTGGTGTCTAAACACTCCAAATTCATTCCGAACTCTTACAATAAGTCAAATGCATTGGATTGTCACACATTTTGACCCAAGAAACACAAAAAGCTGTTTACTGCTTGAATTAATGTTTTCTTGGTTTTAGCCTGTTTTCTCGGTTTAAGCTTTTTGGGACAAAATGGATATAAGTGTTGTCTAAACACTCCAAATTCATTCCGAACTCTTACAATAAGTCAAATGCATTGGATTGTCACACATTTTGACCCAAGAAACACAAACAAAGCTGTTTACTGCTTCGAATTAATGTTTTCTTGGTCTTAGCCTAATTTCTCATTTTAAGCATGTTTTAGGACAAAATGGGTATAAGTGGTTTCTAAACACTCCAAATTCAACCCGAACTCTTATAATTAGTCAAATGCATTAGATTGTTAAATATATTGACCCTAGAAAGAGTAACAAGGCTGTTTACTGCTTTGAATCAATGTTTTCTCGGTTTTAGCCTGTTTTCTCGGTTTAAGTCTTGTTGGGATGAAACGGGTTTAAGTGTTGTCTAAACACTCCAAATTCATCCCGAACTCTTACAATAAGTCAAATGCATTGGATTGTCACACATTTTGACCCAAGAAACACAAAAAGCTGTTTACTGCTTGAATTAATGTTTTCTCGGTTTTAGCCTGTTTTCTCGTTTTAAGCCTTTTTGGGACAAAATGGGTATAAGTGGTGTCTAAACTCCAAATTCATTCCGAACTCTTACAATAAGTCAAATGCATTGGATTGTCACATTTTTGACCCAAACACCAAACAAAGCTGTTTACTGCTTCGATTGTGTTTTTCGGTTTTAGCCTGTTTTCTCGTTTTAAGCATGTTTTGGGACAAAATGGGTATAAGTGTTGTCTAAACACTCCAAATTCAACCCGAACTCTTACAATTAGTCAAATGCATTGGATTGTCACATATTTGACCTAGAAGAGTAACAAAGCTGTTTACTGCTTCGAATCAATGTTTTCTCGGTTTTAGCCTGTTTTCGGTTTAAGCTTGTTTTGGACAAAATGGGTATAAGTGTTGTCTAAACACTCCAAATTCATCCCGAACTCTTACAATAAGTCAAATGCATTGGATTGTCACATTTTGACCCTAAAACACACACAAAGCTGTTTTGCTTCGATGTGTTTTCTTGGTTTTAGCCTGTTTTCTCGTTTTAAGCATGTTTTGGGACAAAATGGGTATAAGTGGTGTCTAAACACTCCAAATTCATCGAACTCTTACAATTAGTCAAATGCATTGGATTGTCACATATTTTGACCCTAGAAACAGTAACAAAGCTGTTTACTGCTTCGAATCAATGTTTTCTCGGTTTTAGCCTGTTTTCTCGGTTTTAGCCTGTTTTGGGATAAAATGGGTTTAAGTGTTGTCTAAACACTCCAAATTCATCCCTAACTCTTACAATTAGTCAAATGCATTGGATTGTTACATATATTGACCCTAGAAAGAGTAACAAGGCTGTTTACTGCTTTGAATCAATGTTTTCTCGGTTTTAGCCTGTTTTCTCGGTTTAAGTCTTGTTTGGGATGAAACGGCTTTAAGTGTTGTCTAAACACTCCAAATTCATCCCGAACTCTTACAATAAGTCAAATGCATTGGATTGTCACACATTTTGACCCAAGAAACACAAACAAAGCTGTTTACTGCTTCGATTAATGTTTTCTTGGTTTTAGCCTAATTTCTCATTTAAGCATGTTTTGGGACAAAATGGGTATAAGTGGTGTCTAAACACTCCAAATTCACCCGAACTCTTATAATTAGTCAAATGCATTGGATTGTTACATATTTTGACCCTAGAAAGAGTAACAAGGCTGTTTACTGCTTCGAATCAATGTTTTCTCGGTTTTAGCCTGTTTTCTCGGTTTAAGCCTGTTTTGGGATAAAATGGGTTTAAGTGTTGTCTAAACACTCCAAATTCATCCCGAACTCTTACAATAAGTCAAATGCATTGGATTGTCACACTTTTGACCCGAAACACAAACAAAGCTGTTTACTGCTTCGAATTAATGTTTTCTCGGTTTTAGCCTGTTTTCTCGGTTTAAGCATGTTTTGGGACAAAATGGGTATAAGTGGTGTCTAAACACTCCAAATTCATTCGAACTCTTACAATAAGTCAAATGCATTGGATTGTCACATTTTGACCCAGAAACACAAAAGCTGTTTACTGCTTCGAATTAATGTTTTCTTGGTTTTAGCCTGTTTTCTCGTTTTAAGCCTTTTTGGGACAAAATGGATATAAGTGTTTCTAAACACTCCAAATTCATTCCGAACTCTTACAATAAGTCAAATGCATTGGATTGTCACACATTTTGACCCAAGACACCAAAAAAGCTGTTTACTGCCGAATTAGTGTTTTCGGTTTTAGCCTGTTTTCTCGTTTTAAGCATGTTTTGGGACAAAATGGGTATAAGTCTTGTCTAAACACTCCAAATTCAACCGAACTCTTATAATTAGTCAAATGCATTAGATTGTTACATATATTGACCCTAGAAGAGTAACAAGGCTGTTTACTGCTTTGAATCAATGTTTTCTCGGTTTTAGCCTGTTTTCTCGGTTTAAGTCTTGTTTGGGATGAAACGGCTTTAAGTGTTGTCTAAACACTCCAAATTCATCCCGAACTCTTACAATAAGTCAAATGCATTGGATTGTCACACATTTTGACCCAAGAAACACAAACAAAGCTGTTTACTGCTTCGAATTAATGTTTTCTTGGTCTTAGCCTAATTTCTCATTTTAAGCATGTTTTGGGACAAAATGGGTATAAGTGGTGTCTAAACACTCCAAATTCAACCCGAACTCTTATAATTAGTCAAATGCATTGGATTGTTACATATTTTGACCCTAGAAAGAGTAACACAGCTGTTTACAGCTTCGAATCAATGTTTTCTCTTGGTTTTAGCCTGTTTTCTCGGTTTTAGCCTGTTTTGGGATAAAATGGGTTTAAGTGTTGTCTAAACACTCCAAATTCATCCTAACTCTTACAATTAGTCAAATGCATTGGATTGTCACACATTCTGACCCTAGAAACAGTAACAAAGCTGTTTACTGCTTGAATCAATGTTTTCTCGGTTTTAGCCTGTTTTGGGACAAAATGGGTATAAGTGGTGTCTAAACACTCCAAATTCATTCCGAACTCTTACAATAAGTCAAATGCATTGGATTATCACACATTTTGACCCAAGAAACACAAAAGCTGTTTACTGCTTCGAATTAATGTTTTCTTGGTTTTAGCCTGTTTTCTCGTTTTAAGCCTTTTTTGGGACAAAATGGATATAAGTGTTTCTAAACACTCCAAATTCATTCGAACTCTTACAATAAGTCAAATGCATTGGATTGTCACATTTTGACCCAAGAAACACCAAACAAAGCTGTTTACTGCTTCGAATTAGTGTTTTCTCGGTTTTAGCCTGTTTTCTCGTTTTAAGCATGTTTTGGGACAAAATGGGTATAAGTCTTGTCTAAACACTCCAAATTCAACCGAACTCTTATAATTAGTCAAATGCATTAGATTGTTACATATATTGACCCTAGAAAGAGTAACAAGGCTGTTTACTGCTTTGAATCAATGTTTTCTCGGTTTTAGCCTGTTTTCTCGGTTTAAGTCTTGTTTGGGATGAAACGGCTTTAAGTGTTGTCTAAACACTCCAAATTCATCCCGAACTCTTACAATAAGTCAAATGCATTGGATTGTCACACTTTTGACCCAAAAACACAAACAAAGCTGTTTACTGCTTCGAATTAATGTTTTCTTGGTCTTAGCCTAATTTCTCATTTTAAGCATGTTTTGGGACAAAATGGGTATAAGTGGTGTCTAAACACTCCAAATTCAACCCGAACTCTTATAATTAGTCAAATGCATTGGATTGTTACATATTTTGACCCTAGAAAGAGTAACACAGCTGTTTACAGCTTCGAATCAATGTTTTCTCTTGGTTGTAGCCTGTTTTCTCGGTTTTAGCCTGTTTTGGGATAAAATGGGTTTAAGTGTTGTCTAAACACTCCAAATTCATCCCTAACTCTTACAATTAGTCAAATGCATTGGATTGTCACACATTCTGACCCTATAAACAGTAACAAAGCTGTTTACTGCTTCGAATCAATGTTTTCTCGGTTTTAGCCTGTTTTGGGACAAAATGGGTATAAGTGGTGTCTAAACACTCCAAATTCATTCCAAACTCTTAAAATAAGTCAAATGCATTGGATTATCACACATTTTGACCCAAGAAACACCAAAAAAAGCTGTTTACTGCTTCGAATTAATGTTTTCTTGGTTTTAGCCTGTTTTCTCGTTTAAGCCTTTTTTGGGACAAAATGGGTATAAGTGTTTCTAAACACTCCAAATTCATTCCGAACTCTTACAATAAGTCAAATGCATTGGATTGTCACACATTTTGACCCAAGAAACACCAAACAAAGCTGTTTACTGCTTCGAATTAGTGTTTTCTCGGTTTTAGCCTGTTTTCTCGTTTTAAGCATGTTTTGGGACAAAATGGGTATAAGTCTTGTCTAAACACTCCAAATTCAACCGAACTCTTATAATTAGTCAAATGCATTAGATTGTTACATATATTGACCCTAGAAAGAGTAACAAGGCTGTTTACTGCTTTGAATCAATGTTTTCTCGGTTTTAGCCTGTTTTCTCGGTTTAAGTCTTGTTTGGGATGAAACGGCTTTAAGTGTTGTCTAAACACTCCAAATTCATCCCGAACTCTTACAATAAGTCAAATGCATTGGATTGTCACACATTTTGACCCAAGAAACACAAACAAAGCTGTTTACTGCTTCGAATTAATGTTTTCTCGGTTTTAGCCTGTTTTCTCATTTTAAGCATGTTTTGGGACAAAATGGGTATAAGTGGTGTCTAAACACTCCAAATTCAACCGAACTCTTATAATTAGTCAAATGCATTGGATTGTTACATATTTTGACCCTAGAAAGAGTAACACAGCTGTTTACTGCTTCGAATCAATGTTTTCTCTTGGTTTTAGCCTGTTTTCTCGGTTTTAGCCTGTTTTGGGATAAAATGGGTTTAAGTGTTGTCTAAACACTCCAAATTCATCCCGAACTCTTACAATTAGTCAAATGCATTGGATTGTCACACATTCTGACCTATAAACAGTAACAAAGCTGTTTACTGCTTGAATCAATGTTTTCTCGGTTTTAGCCTGTTTTGGGACAAAATGGGTATAAGTGGTGTCTAAACACTCCAAATTCATTCCAAACTCTTACAATAAGTCAAATGCATTGGATTGTCACATTTTGACCCAAGAAACACAAAAGCTGTTTACTGCTTGAATTAATGTTTTCTCGGTTTAAGCCTGTTTTGGGACAAAATGGGTTTAAGTGTTGTCTAAACACTCCAAATTCATTCCGAACTCTTACAATAAGTCAAATGCATTGGATTGTCACACATTTTGACCCAAGAAACACAAACAAGCTGTTTACTGCTTGAATTAATGTTTTCTTGGTTTTAGCCTGTTTTCTCGTTTTAAGCCTTTTTTGGGACAAAATGGGTATAAGTGCTTTCTAAACACTCCAAATTCATTCCGAACTCTTACAATAAGTCAAATGCATTGGATTGTCACACATTTTGACAAGAAACACAAACAAAGCTGTTTACTGCTTCGAATTAATGTTTTCTCGGTTTTAGCCTGTTTCTCGTTTTAAGCATGTTTTGGGACAAAATGGGTATAAGTGGTTGTCTAAACACTCCAAATTCAACCCGAACTCTTATAATTAGTCAAATGCATTGGATTGTTACATATTTTGACCCTAGAAAGAGTAACAAGGCTGTTTACTGCTTGAATCAATGTTTTCTCGGTTTTAGCCTGTTTTCTCGGTTTAAGCCTTGTTTGGGATAAAACGGCTTTAAGTGTTGTCTAAACACTCCAAATTCATCCCGAACTCTTACAATAAGTCAAATGCATTGGATTGTCACACATTTTGACCCAAGAAACACAAACAAAGCTGTTTACTGCTTCGAATTAATGTTTTCTCGGTTTTAGCCTGTTTTCTCGTTTTAAGCATGTTTTGGGACAAAATGGGTATAAGTGTCTAAACACTCCAAATTCAACCGAACTCTTATAATTAGTCAAATGCATTGGATTGTTACATATTTTGACCCTAGAAAGAGTAACAAGGCTGTTTACTGCTTCGAATCAATGTTTTCTCGGTTTTAGCCTGTTTTCTCGGTTTAAGCTTGTTTGGGATGAAACGGGTTTAAGTGTTGTCTAAACACTCCAAATTCATCCGAACTCTTACAATAAGTCAAATGCATTGGATTGTCACACATTTTGACCCAAGAAACACAAACAAAGCTGTTTACTGCTTCGAATTAATGTTTTCTCGGTTTTAGCCTGTTTTCTCGTTTTAAGCATGTTTTGGGACAAAATGGGTATAAGTGGTGTCTAAACACTCCAAATTCATTCCGAACTCTTACAATAAGTCAAATGCATTGGATTATCACACATTTTGACCCAAGAAACAAAAAAGCTGTTTACTGCTTGAATTAATGTTTTCTTGGTTTTAGCCTGTTTTCTCGTTTTAAGCCTTTTTTGGGACAAAATGGATATAAGTGCTTTCTAAACACTCCAAATTCATTCTGAACTCTTACAATAAGTCAAATGCATTGGATTGTCACACATTTTGACCCAAGAAACACCAAACAAAGCTGTTTACTGCTTCGAATTAGTGTTTTCTCGGTTTTAGCCTGTTTTCTCGTTTTAAGCATGTTTTGGGACAAAATGGGTATAAGTCTTGTCTAAACACTCCAAATTCAACCGAACTCTTATAATTAGTCAAATGCATTAGATTGTTAAATATATTGACCCTAGAAGAGTAACAAGGCTGTTTACTGCTTTGAATCAATGTTTTCTCGGTTTTAGCCTGTTTTCTCGGTTTAAGTCTTGTTTGGGATGAAACGGCTTTAAGTGTTGTCTAAACACTCCAAATTCATCCCGAACTCTTACAATAAGTCAAATGCATTGGATTGTCACACATTTTGACCCAAGAAACACAAACAAAGCTGTTTACTGCTTCGAATTAATGTTTTCTTGGTCTTAGCCTAATTTCTCATTTTAAGCATGTTTTGGGACAAAATGGGTATAAGTGGTGTCTAAACACTCCAAATTCAACCCGAACTCTTATAATTAGTCAAATGCATTGGATTGTTACATATTTTGACCCTAGAAAGAGTAACACAGCTGTTTACAGCTTGAATCAATGTTTTCTCTTGGTTTTAGCCTGTTTTCTCGGTTTTAGCCTGTTTTGGGATAAAATGGGTTTAAGTGTTGTCTAAACACTCCAAATTCATCCCTAACTCTTACAATTAGTCAAATGCATTGGATTGTCACACATTCTGACCCTATAAACAGTAACAAAGCTGTTTACTGCTTCGAATCAATGTTTTCTCGGTTTAAGCCTTTTTTGGGACAAAATGGATATAAGTGCTGTCTAAACACTCCAAATTCATTCCGAACTCTTACAATAAGTCAAATGCATTGGATTATCACACATTTTGACCCAAGAAACACAAAAAAGCTGTTTACTGCTTCGAATTAATGTTTTCTTGGTTTTAGCCTGTTTTCTCGTTTTAAGCCTTTTTTGGGACAAAATGGATATAAGTGCTTTCTAAACACTCCAAATTCATTCCGAACTCTTACAATAAGTCAAATGCATTGGATTGTCACACATTTTGACCCAAGAAACACCAAACAAAGCTGTTTACTGCTTCGAATTAGTGTTTTCTCGGTTTTAGCCTGTTTTCTCGTTTTAAGCATGTTTTGGGACAAAATGGGTATAAGTCTTGTCTAAACACTCCAAATTCAACCCGAACTCTTATAATTAGTCAAATGCATTAGATTGTTACATATATTGACCCTAGAAAGAGTAACAAGGCTGTTTACTGCTTTGAATCAATGTTTTCTCGGTTTTAGCCTGTTTTCTCGGTTTAAGTCTTGTTTGGGATGAAACGGCTTTAAGTGTTGTCTAAACACTCCAAATTTATCCCGAACTCTTACAATAAGTCAAATGCATTGGATTGTCACACATTTTGACCCAAGAAACACAAACAAAGCTGTTTACTGCTTCGAATTAATGTTTTCTTGGTCTTAGCCTAATTTCTCATTTTAAGCATGTTTTGGGACAAAATGGGTATAAGTGGTGTCTAAACACTCCAAATTCAACCCGAACTCTTATAATTAGTCAAATGCATTGGATTGTTACATATTTTGACCCTAGAAAGAGTAACACAGCTGTTTACAGCTTCGAATCAATGTTTTCTCTTGGTTTTAGCCTGTTTTCTCGGTTTTAGCCTGTTTTGGGATAAAATGGGTTTAAGTGTTGTCTAAACACTCCAAATTCATCCTAACTCTTACAATTAGTCAAATGCATTGGATTGTCACACATTCTGACCCTATAAACAGTAACAAAGCTGTTTACTGCTTGAATCAATGTTTTCTCGGTTTAAGCCTTTTTTGGGACAAAATGGGTATAAGTGGTTTCTAAACACTCCAAATTCATTCCGAACTCTTACAATAAGTCAAATGCATTGGATTGTCACACATTTTGACCCAAGAAACACAAAAAAGCTGTTTACTGCTTGAATTAATGTTTTCTTGGTTTTAGCCTGTTTTCTCGTTTTAAGCCTTTTTTGGGACAAAATGGATATAAGTGTTTCTAAACACTCCAAATTCATTCGAACTCTTACAATAAGTCAAATGCATTGGATTGTCACACATTTTGACCCAAGAAACACCAAACAAAGCTGTTTACTGCTTCGAATTAGTTTTCTCGGTTTTAGCCTGTTTTCTCGTTTTAAGCATGTTTTGGGACAAAATGGGTATAAGTCTTGTCTAAACACTCCAAATTCAACCGAACTCTTATAATTAGTCAAATGCATTAGATTGTTACATATATTGACCCTAGAAAGAGTAACAAGGCTGTTTACTGCTTTGAATCAATGTTTTCTCGGTTTTAGCCTGTTTTCTCGGTTTAAGTCTTGTTTGGGATGAAACGGCTTTAAGTGTTGTCTAAACACTCCAAATTCATCCCGAACTCTTACAATAAGTCAAATGCATTGGATTGTCACACATTTTGACCCAAGAAACACAAACAAAGCTGTTTACTGCTTCGAATTAATGTTTTCTCGGTTTTAGCCTGTTTCTCATTTTAAGCATGTTTTGGGACAAAATGGGTATAAGTGGTGTCTAAACACTCCAAATTCAACCGAACTCTTATAATTAGTCAAATGCATTGGATTGTTACATATTTTGACCCTAGAAAGAGTAACACAGCTGTTTACAGCTTCGAATCAATGTTTTCTCTTGGTTTTAGCCTGTTTTCTCGGTTTTAGCCTGTTTTGGGATAAAATGGGTTTAAGTGTTGTCTAAACACTCCAAATTCATCCGAACTCTTACAATTAGTCAAATGCATTGGATTGTCACACATTTTGACCCTAGAAACAGTAACAAAGCTGTTTACTGCTTCGAATCAATGTTTTCTCGGTTTTAGCCATTTTGGGACAAAATGGGTATAAGTGGTGTCTAAACACTCCAAATTCATTCCAAACTCTTACAATAAGTCAAATGCATTGGATTGTCACACATTTTGACCCAAGAAGCACAAAAGCTGTTTCTGCCGAATTAATGTTTTCTCGGTTTAAGCTTTGTTTTGGGACAAAACGGGTTTAAGTGTTGTCTAAACAAAATTCATTCCAACTCTTACAATAAGTCAAATGCATTGGATTGTCACACATTTTGACCCAAGAAACACAAAAAAGCTGTTTACTGCTTCGAATTAATGTTTTCTTGGTTTTAGCCTGTTTTCTCGTTTTAAGCCTTTTTGGGACAAAATGGGTATAAGTGCTTTAAACACTCCAAATTCATTCGAACTCTTACAATAAGTCAAATGCATTGGATTGTCACACATTTTGACCCAAGAAACACAAACAAAGCTGTTTACTGCTTCGAATTAATGTTTTCTTGGTTAGCCTAATTTCTCATTTTAAGCATGTTTTGGGACAAAATGGGTATAAGTGGTTTCTAAACACTCCAAATTCACCCGAACTCTTATAATTAGTCAAATGCATTGGATTGTTACATATTTTGACCCTAGAAAGAGTAACAAGGCTGTTTACTGCTTCGAATCAATGTTTTCTCGGTTTTAGCCTGTTTCTCGGTTTAAGTCTTGTTTGGGATGAAATGGGTTTAAGTGTTGTCTAAACACTCCAAATTCATTCCGAACTCTTACAATAAGTCAAATGCATTGGATTATCACACATTTTGACCCAAGAAACACAAAAAAGCTGTTTACTGCTTCGAATTAATGTTTTCTTGGTTTTAGCCTGTTTTCTCGTTTTAAGCCTTTTTTGGGACAAAATGGGTATAAGTGCTTTCTAAACACTCCAAATTCATTCGAACTCTTACAATAAGTCAAATGCATTGGATTGTCACACATTTTGACCCAAGAAACACCAAACAAAGCTGTTTACTGCTTCGAATTAATGTTTTCTCGGTTTTAGCCTGTTTTCTCGTTTTAAGCCTCTTTTGGGACAAAATGGGTATAAGTGTTGTCTAAACACTCCAAATTCATCCGAACTCTTATAATTAGTCAAATGCATTGGATTGTTACATATATTGACCCTAGAAAGAGTAACAAGGCTGTTTACTGCTTTGAATCAATGTTTTCTCGGTTTTAGCCTGTTTTCTCGGTTTAAGTCTTGTTTGGGATGAAACGGCTTTAAGTGTTGTCTAAACACTCCAAATTCATCCCGAACTCTTACAATAAGTCAAATGCATTGGATTGTCACACATTTTGACCCAAGAAACACAAACAAAGCTGTTTACTGCTTCGAATTAATGTTTTCTTGGTTTTAGCCTGTTTTCTCGTTTTAAGCATGTTTTGGGACAAAATGGGTATAAGTGGTGTCTAAACACTCCAAATTCAACCCGAACTCTTATAATTAGTCAAATGCATTGGATTGTTACATATTTTGACCCTAGAAAGAGTAACACAGCTGTTTACAGCTTCGAATCAATGTTTTCTCTTGGTTTTAGCCTGTTTTCTCGGTTTTAGCCTGTTTTGGGATAAAATGGGTTTAAGTGTTGTCTAAACACTCCAAATTCATCCCTAACTCTTACAATTAGTCAAATGCATTAGATTGTTAAATATATTGACCCTAGAAAGAGTAACAAGGCTGTTTACTGCTTTGAATCAATGTTTTCTCGGTTTTAGCCTGTTTTCTCGGTTTAAGTCTTGTTTGGGATGAAACGGCTTTAAGTGTTGTCTAAACACTCCAAATTCATCCCGAACTCTTACAATAAGTCAAATGCATTGGATTGTCACACATTTTGACCCAAGAAACACAAACAAAGCTGTTTACTGCTTCGAATTAATGTTTTCTTGGTCTTAGCCTGTTTCTCATTTTAAGCATGTTTTGGGACAAAATGGGTATAAGTGGTGTCTAAACACTCCAAATTCACCCGAACTCTTATAATTAGTCAAATGCATTGGATTGTTACATATTTTGACCCTAGAAGAGTAACAAGGCTGTTTACTGCTTTGAATCAATGTTTTCTCGGTTTTAGCCTGTTTTCTCGGTTTAAGTCTTGTTTGGGACGGCTTTAAGTGTTGTCTAAACACTCCAAATTCATCCCGAACTCTTACAATAAGTCAAATGCATTGGATTGTCACCATTTTGACCCAAGAAACACAAACAAAGCTGTTTACTGCTTCGAATTAATGTTTTCTCGGTTTTAGCCTGTTTTCTCGGTTTAAGCCTGTTTTGGGACAAAATGGGTATAAGTGGTGTCTAAACACTCCAAATTCATTCCGAACTCTTACAATAAGTCAAATGCATTGGATTATCACACATTTTGACCCAAGAAACACAAAAAGCTGTTTACTGCTTCGAATCAATGTTTTCTCGGTTTTAGCCTGTTTTCTCGGTTTAAGCCTTGTTTGGGATAAAACGGGTTTAAGTGTTGTCTAAACACTCCAAATTCATTCCGAACTCTTACAATAAGTCAAATGCATTGGATTGTCACACATTTTGACCCAAGAAACACAAACAAAGCTGTTTACTGCTTCGAATTAATGTTTTCTTGGTTTTAGCCTATTTTCTCGTTTTAAGCATGTTTTGGGACAAAATGGGTATAAGTGGTTTCTAAACACTCCAAATTCAACCCGAACTCTTATAATTAGTCAAATGCATTAGATTGTTAAATATATTGACCCTAGAAAGAGTAACAAGGCTGTTTACTGCTTTGAATCAATGTTTTCTCGGTTTTAGCCTGTTTTCTCGGTTTAAGTCTTGTTTGGGATAAAACGGCTTTAAGTGTTGTCTAAACACTCCAAATTCATCCCGAACTCTTACAATAAGTCAAATGCATTGGATTGTCACACATTTTGACCCAAGAAACACAAACAAAGCTGTTTACTGCTTGAATTAATGTTTTCTTGGTCTTAGCCTAATTTCTCATTTTAAGCATGTTTTGGGACAAAATGGGTATAAGTGGTGTCTAAACACTCCAAATTCAACCCGAACTCTTATAATTAGTCAAATGCATTGGATTGTTACATATTTTGACCCTAGAAAGAGTAACACAGCTGTTTACAGCTTCGAATCAATGTTTTCTCTTGGTTTTAGCCTGTTTTCTCGGTTTTAGCCTGTTTTGGGATAAAATGGGTTTAAGTGTTGTCTAAACACTCCAAATTCATCCTAACTCTTACAATTAGTCAAATGCATTGGATTGTCACACATTCTGACCCTGTAAACAGTAACAAAGCTGTTTACTGCTTCGAATCAATGTTTTCTCGGTTTAAGCCTTTTTTGGGACAAAATGGATATAAGTGCTTTCTAAACACTCCAAATTCATTCCGAACTCTTACAATAAGTCAAATGCATTGGATTATCACACATTTTGACCCAAGAAACACAAAAAAGCTGTTTCTGCTTCGAATTAATGTTTTCTTGGTTTTAGCCTGTTTTCTCGTTTTAAGCCTTTTTTGGGACAAAATGGATATAAGTGCTTTCTAAACACTCCAAATTCATTCCGAACTCTTACAATAAGTCAAATGCATTGGATTGTCACACATTTTGACCCAAGAAACACCAAACAAAGCTGTTTACTGCTTCGAATTAGTGTTTTCTCGGTTTTAGCCTGTTTTCTCGTTTTAAGCATGTTTTGGGACAAAATGGGTATAAGTCTTGTCTAAACACTCCAAATTCAACCCGAACTCTTATAATTAGTCAAATGCATTAGATTGTTAAATATATTGACCCTAGAAAGAGTAACAAGGCTGTTTACTGCTTTGAATCAATGTTTTCTCGGTTTTAGCCTGTTTTCTCGGTTTAAGTCTTGTTTGGGATGAAACGGCTTTAAGTGTTGTCTAAACACTCCAAATTTATCCCGAACTCTTACAATAAGTCAAATGCATTGGATTGTCACCCTTTTAGACCCAAGAAACACAAACAAAGCTGTTTACTGCTTCGAATTAATGTTTTCTTGGTCTTAGCCTAATTTCTCATTTTAAGCATGTTTTGGGACAAAATGGGTATAAGTGGTGTCTAAACACTCCAAATTCAACCCGAACTCTTATAATTAGTCAAATGCATTGGATTGTTACATATTTTGACCCTAGAAAGAGTAACACAGCTGTTTACAGCTTCGAATCAATGTTTTCTCTTGGTTTTAGCCTGTTTTCTCGGTTTTAGCCTGTTTTGGGATAAAATGGGTTTAAGTGTTGTCTAAACACTCCAAATTCATCCCTAACTCTTACAATTAGTCAAATGCATTGGATTGTCACACATTCTGACCCTATAAACAGTAACAAAGCTGTTTACTGCTTCGAATCAATGTTTTCTCGGTTTAAGCCTTTTTTGGGACAAAATGGATATAAGTGCTTTCTAAACACTCCAAATTCATTCCGAACTCTTACAATAAGTCAAATGCATTGGATTGTCACACATTTTGACCCAAGAAACACAAAAAAGCTGTTTCTGCTTCGAATTAATGTTTTCTTGGTTTTAGCCTGTTTTCTCGTTTTAAGCCTTTTTTGGGACAAAATGGATATAAGTGCTTTCTAAACACTCCAAATTCATTCCGAACTCTTACAATAAGTCAAATGCATTGGATTGTCACACATTTTGACCCAAGAAACACCAAACAAAGCTGTTTACTGCTTCGAATTAGTGTTTTCTCGGTTTTAGCCTGTTTTCTCGTTTTAAGCATGTTTTGGGACAAAATGGGTATAAGTCTTGTCTAAACACTCCAAATTCAACCCGAACTCTTATAATTAGTCAAATGCATTAGATTGTTAAATATATTGACCCTAGAAAGAGTAACAAGGCTGTTTACTGCTTTGAATCAATGTTTTCTCGGTTTTAGCCTGTTTTCTCGGTTTAAGTCTTGTTTGGGATGAAACGGCTTTAAGTGTTGTCTAAACACTCCAAATTTATCCCGAACTCTTACAATAAGTCAAATGCATTGGATTGTCACACATTTTGACCCAAGAAACACAAACAAAGCTGTTTACTGCTTCGAATTAATGTTTTCTTGGTCTTAGCCTAATTTCTCATTTTAAGCATGTTTTGGGACAAAATGGGTATAAGTGGTGTCTAAACACTCCAAATTCAACCCGAACTCTTATAATTAGTCAAATGCATTGGATTGTTACATATTTTGACCCTAGAAAGAGTAACACAGCTGTTTACAGCTTCGAATCAATGTTTTCTCTTGGTTTTAGCCTGTTTTCTCGGTTTTAGCCTGTTTTGGGATAAAATGGGTTTAAGTGTTGTCTAAACACTCCAAATTCATCCCTAACTCTTACAATTAGTCAAATGCATTGGATTGTCACACATTCTGACCCTAGAAACAGTAACAAAGCTGTTTACTGCTTCGAATCAATGTTTTCTCGGTTTTAGCCTGTTTTGGGACAAAATGGGTATAAGTGGTGTCTAAACACTCCAAATTCATTCCGAACTCTTACAATAAGTCAAATGCATTGGATTGTCACACATTTTGACCCAAGAAGCACAAAAAAGCTGTTTACTGCTTCGAATTAATGTTTTCTCGGTTTAAGCCTGTTTTGGGATAAAATGGGTTTAAGTGTTGTCTAAACACTCCAAATTCATTCCGAACTCTTACAATAAGTCAAATGCATTGGATTGTCACACATTTTGACCCAAGAAACACAAAAAAGCTGTTTACTGCTTCGAATTAATGTTTTCTCGGTTTTAGCCTGTTTTCTCGTTTTAAGCCTTTTTTGGGACAAAATGGGTATAAGTGCTTTCTAAACACTCCAAATTCATTCCGAACTCTTACAATAAGTCAAATGCATTGGATTGTCACACATTTTGACCCAAGAAACACAAACAAAGCTGTTTACTGCTTCGAATTAATGTTTTCTCGGTTTTAGCCTGTTTTCTCGTTTTAAGCATGTTTTGGGACAAAATGGGTATAAGTGGTGTCTAAACACTCCAAATTCAACCCGAACTCTTATAATTAGTCAAATGCATTGGATTGTTACATATTTTGACCCTAGAAAGAGTAACAAGGCTGTTTACTGCTTTGAATCAATGTTTTCTCGGTTTTAGCCTGTTTTCTCGGTTTAAGTCTTGTTTGGGATGAAACGGCTTTAAGTGTTGTCTAAACACTCCAAATTCATCCCGAACTCTTACAATAAGTCAAATGCATTGGATTGTCACACATTTTGACCCAAGAAACACAAAAAAGCTGTTTACTGCTTCGAATTAATGTTTTCTTGGTTTTAGCCTGTTTTCTCGTTTTAAGCCTTTTTTGGGACAAAATGGATATAAGTGCTTTCTAAACACTCCAAATTCATTCCGAACTCTTACAATAAGTCAAATGCATTGGATTGTCACACATTTTGACCCAAGAAACACAAACAAAGCTGTTTACTGCTTCGAATTAATGTTTTCTCGGTTTTAGCCTGTTTTCTCGTTTTAAGCATGTTTTGGGACAAAATGGGTATAAGTCTTGTCTAAACACTCCAAATTCAACCCGAACTCTTATAATTAGTCAAATGCATTGGATTGTTACATATTTTGACCCTAGAA
Source organism: Camelina neglecta (assembly GCA_023864065.1). Taxonomy (NCBI): domain Eukaryota; kingdom Viridiplantae; phylum Streptophyta; class Magnoliopsida; order Brassicales; family Brassicaceae; genus Camelina; species Camelina neglecta. The sequence continues at coordinate 19,380 of JALDXE010000091.1, forward strand.
AGAGTAACAAGGCTGTTTACTGCTTTGAATCAATGTTTTCTCGGTTTTAGCCTGTTTTCTCGGTTTAAGTCTTGTTTGGGATGAAACGGCTTTAAGTGTTGTCTAAACACTCCAAATTCATCCCGAACTCTTACAATAAGTCAAATGCATTGGATTGTCACACATTTTGACCCAAGAAACACAAACAAAGCTGTTTACTGCTTCGAATTAATGTTTTCTTGGTTTTAGCCTGTTTTCTCATTTTAAGCATGTTTTGGGACAAAATGGGTATAAGTGGTGTCTAAACACTCCAAATTCAACCCGAACTCTTATAATTAGTCAAATGCATTGGATTGTTACATATTTTGACCCTAGAAAGAGTAACACAGCTGTTTACTGCTTCGAATCAATGTTTTCTCTTGGTTTTAGCCTGTTTTCTCGGTTTTAGCCTGTTTTGGGATAAAATGGGTTTAAGTGTTGTCTAAACACTCCAAATTCATCTAACTCTTACAATTAGTCAAATGCATTGGATTGTCACACATTCTGACCCTAGAAACAGTAACAAAGCTGTTTACTGCTTCGAATCAATGTTTTCTCGGTTTTAGCCTGTTTTGGGACAAAATGGGTATAAGTGGTGTCTAAACACTCCAAATTCATTCCAAACTCTTACAATAAGTCAAATGCATTGGATTGTCACACATTTTGACCCAAGAAACACAAAAAAGCTGTTTACTGCTTCGAATTAATGTTTTCTCGGTTTAAGCCTGTTTTGGGACAAAATGGGTATAAGTGTTGTCTAAACACTCCAAATTCATTCGAACTCTTACAATAAGTCAAATGCATTGGATTGTCACACATTTTGACCCAAGAAACACCAAACAAAGCTGTTTACTGCTTCGAATTAATGTTTTCTCGGTTTTAGCCTGTTTTCTCGTTTTAAGCCTGTTTTGGGACAAAATGGGTATAAGTGTTGTCTAAACACTCCAAATTCATCCCGAACTCTTACAATAAGTCAAATGCATTGGATTGTCACACATTTTGACCCAAGAAACACAAACAAAGCTGTTTACTGCTTCGAATTAATGTTTTCTCGGTTTTAGCCTGTTTTCTCGTTTTAAGCATGTTTTGGGACAAAATGGGTATAAGTGGTTTCTAAACACTCCAAATTCAACCCGAACTCTTATAATTAGTCAAATGCATTGGATTGTTACATATTTTGACCCTAGAAACAGTAACAAGGCTGTTTACTGCTTCGAATCAATGTTTTCTCGGTTTTAGCCTGTTTTCTCGGTTTAAGCCTTGTTTGGGATAAAATGGCTTTAAGTGTTGTCTAAACACTCCAAATTCATCCCGAACTCTTACAATAAGTCAAATGCATTGGATTGTCACACATTTTGACCCAAGAAACACAAACAAAGCTGTTTACTGCTTCGAATTAATGTTTTCTTGGTTTTAGCCTGTTTTCTCGTTTTAAGCATGTTTTGGGACAAAATGGGTATAAGTGGTTTCTAAACACTCCAAATTCAACCCGAACTCTTATAATTAGTCAAATGCATTAGATTGTTAAATATATTGACCCTAGAAAGAGTAACAAGGCTGTTTACTGCTTTGAATCAATGTTTTCTCGGTTTTAGCCTGTTTTCTCGGTTTAAGTCTTGTTTGGGATGAAACGGCTTTAAGTGTTGTCTAAACACTCCAAATTTATCCCGAACTCTTACAATAAGTCAAATGCATTGGATTGTCACACATTTTGACCCAAGAAACACAAACAAAGCTGTTTACTGCTTCGAATTAATGTTTTCTTGGTCTTAGCCTAATTTCTCATTTTAAGCATGTTTTGGGACAAAATGGGTATAAGTGGTGTCTAAACACTCCAAATTCAACCCGAACTCTTATAATTAGTCAAATGCATTGGATTGTTACATATTTTGACCCTAGAAAGAGTAACACAGCTGTTTACAGCTTCGAATCAATGTTTTCTCTTGGTTTTAGCCTGTTTTCTCGGTTTTAGCCTGTTTTGGGATAAAATGGGTTTAAGTGTTGTCTAAACACTCCAAATTCATCCCTAACTCTTACAATTAGTCAAATGCATTGGATTGTCACACATTCTGACCCTATAAACAGTAACAAAGCTGTTTACTGCTTCGAATCAATGTTTTCTCGGTTTAAGCCTTTTTTGGGACAAAATGGATATAAGTGCTTTCTAAACACTCCAAATTCATTCCGAACTCTTACAATAAGTCAAATGCATTGGATTATCACACATTTTGACCCAAGAAACACAAAAAAGCTGTTTACTGCTTCGAATTAATGTTTTCTTGGTTTTAGCCTGTTTTCTCGTTTTAAGCCTTTTTTGGGACAAAATGGATATAAGTGCTTTCTAAACACTCCAAATTCATTCCGAACTCTTACAATAAGTCAAATGCATTGGATTGTCACACATTTTGACCCAAGAAACACCAAACAAAGCTGTTTACTGCTTCGAATTAGTGTTTTCTCGGTTTTAGCCTGTTTTCTCGTTTTAAGCATGTTTTGGGACAAAATGGGTATAAGTCTTGTCTAAACACTCCAAATTCACCCGAACTCTTATAATTGGTCAAATGCATTAGATTGTTAAATATATTGACCCTAGAAAGAGTAACAAGGCTGTTTACTGCTTTGAATCAATGTTTTCTCGGTTTTAGCCTGTTTTCTCGGTTTAAGTCTTGTTTGGGATGAAACGGCTTTAAGTGTTGTCTAAACACTCCAAATTCATCCCGAACTCTTACAATAAGTCAAATGCATTGGATTGTCACACATTTTGACCCAAGAAACACAAACAAAGCTGTTTACTGCTTCGAATTAATGTTTTCTTGGTCTTAGCCTAATTTCTCATTTTAAGCATGTTTTGGGACAAAATGGGTATAAGTGGTGTCTAAACACTCCAAATTCAACCCGAACTCTTATAATTAGTCAAATGCATTGGATTGTTACATATTTTGACCCTAGAAAGAGTAACACAGCTGTTTACAGCTTCGAATCAATGTTTTCTCTTGGTTTTAGCCTGTTTTCTCGGTTTTAGCCTGTTTTGGGATAAAATGGGTTTAAGTGTTGTCTAAACACTCCAAATTCATCCCTAACTCTTACAATTAGTCAAATGCATTGGATTGTCACACATTCTGACCCTATAAACAGTAACAAAGCTGTTTACTGCTTCGAATCAATGTTTTCTCGGTTTAAGCCTTTTTTGGGACAAAATGGATATAAGTGCTTTCTAAACACTCCAAATTCATTCCGAACTCTTACAATAAGTCAAATGCATTGGATTATCACACATTTTGACCCAAGAAACACAAAAAAGCTGTTTACTGCTTCGAATTAATGTTTTCTTGGTTTTAGCCTGTTTTCTCGTTTTAAGCCTTTTTTGGGACAAAATGGATATAAGTGCTTTCTAAACACTCCAAATTCATTCCGAACTCTTACAATAAGTCAAATGCATTGGATTGTCACACATTTTGACCCAAGAAACACCAAACAAAGCTGTTTACTGCTTCGAATTAGTGTTTTCTCGGTTTTAGCCTGTTTTCTCGTTTTAAGCATGTTTTGGGACAAAATGGGTATAAGTCTTGTCTAAACACTCCAAATTCAACCCGAACTCTTATAATTAGTCAAATGCATTAGATTGTTAAATATATTGACCCTAGAAAGAGTAACAAGGCTGTTTACTGCTTTGAATCAATGTTTTCTCGGTTTTAGCCTGTTTTCTCGGTTTAAGTCTTGTTTGGGATGAAACGGCTTTAAGTGTTGTCTAAACACTCCAAATTCATCCCGAACTCTTACAATAAGTCAAATGCATTGGATTGTCACACATTTTGACCCAAGAAACACAAACAAAGCTGTTTACTGCTTCGAATTAATGTTTTCTTGGTCTTAGCCTAATTTCTCATTTTAAGCATGTTTTGGGACAAAATGGGTATAAGTGGTGTCTAAACACTCCAAATTCAACCCGAACTCTTATAATTAGTCAAATGCATTGGATTGTTACATATTTTGACCCTAGAAAGAGTAACAAGGCTGTTTACTGCTTCGAATCAATGTTTTCTCGGTTTTAGCCTGTTTTCTCGGTTTAAGCCTGTTTGGGATAAAATGGGTTTAAGTGTTGTCTAAACACTCCAAATTCATCCCGAACTCTTACAATAAGTCAAATGCATTGGATTGTCACACATTTTGACCCAAGAAACACAAACAAAGCTGTTTACTGCTTCGAATTAATGTTTTCTCGGTTTTAGCCTGTTTTCTCGTTTTAAGCCTTTTTGGGACAAAATGGGTATAAGTGGTGTCTAAACACTCCAAATTCATTCCGAACTCTTACAATAAGTCAAATGCATTGGATTATCACACATTTTGACCCAAGAAACACAAAAAAGCTGTTTACTGCTTCGAATTAATGTTTTCTTGGTTTTAGCCTGTTTTCTCGTTTTAAGCCTTTTTTGGGACAAAATGGATATAAGTGCTTTCTAAACACTCCAAATTCATTCCGAACTCTTACAATAAGTCAAATGCATTGGATTGTCACACATTTTGACCCAAGAAACACCAAACAAAGCTGTTTACTGCTTCGAATTAGTGTTTTCTCGGTTTTAGCCTGTTTTCTCGTTTTAAGCATGTTTTGGGACAAAATGGGTATAAGTCTTGTCTAAACACTCCAAATTCAACCCGAACTCTTATAATTAGTCAAATGCATTAGATTGTTAAATATATTGACCCTAGAAAGAGTAACAAGGCTGTTTACTGCTTTGAATCAATGTTTTCTCGGTTTTAGCCTGTTTTCTCGGTTTAAGTCTTGTTTGGGATGAAACGGCTTTAAGTGTTGTCTAAACACTCCAAATTTATCCCGAACTCTTACAATAAGTCAAATGCATTGGATTGTCACACATTTTGACCCAAGAAACACAAACAAAGCTGTTTACTGCTTCGAATTAATGTTTTCTTGGTCTTAGCCTAATTTCTCATTTTAAGCATGTTTTGGGACAAAATGGGTATAAGTGGTGTCTAAACACTCCAAATTCAACCCGAACTCTTATAATTAGTCAAATGCATTGGATTGTTACATATTTTGACCCTAGAAAGAGTAACACAGCTGTTTACAGCTTCGAATCAATGTTTTCTCTTGGTTTTAGCCTGTTTTCTCGGTTTTAGCCTGTTTTGGGATAAAATGGGTTTAAGTGTTGTCTAAACACTCCAAATTCATCCCTAACTCTTACAATTAGTCAAATGCATTGGATTGTCACACATTCTGACCCTATAAACAGTAACAAAGCTGTTTACTGCTTCGAATCAATGTTTTCTCGGTTTAAGCCTTTTTTGGGACAAAATGGATATAAGTGCTTTCTAAACACTCCAAATTCATTCCGAACTCTTACAATAAGTCAAATGCATTGGATTATCACACATTTTGACCCAAGAAACACAAAAAAGCTGTTTACTGCTTCGAATTAATGTTTTCTTGGTTTTAGCCTGTTTTCTCGTTTTAAGCCTTTTTTGGGACAAAATGGATATAAGTGCTTTCTAAACACTCCAAATTCATTCCGAACTCTTACAATAAGTCAAATGCATTGGATTGTCACACATTTTGACCCAAGAAACACCAAACAAAGCTGTTTACTGCTTCGAATTAGTGTTTTCTCGGTTTTAGCCTGTTTTCTCGTTTTAAGCATGTTTTGGGACAAAATGGGTATAAGTCTTGTCTAAACACTCCAAATTCAACCCGAACTCTTATAATTAGTCAAATGCATTAGATTGTTAAATATATTGACCCTAGAAGAGTAACAAGGCTGTTTACTGCTTTGAATCAATGTTTTCTCGGTTTTAGCCTGTTTTCTCGGTTTAAGTCTTGTTTGGGATGAAACGGCTTTAAGTGTTGTCTAAACACTCCAAATTCATCCCGAACTCTTACAATAAGTCAAATGCATTGGATTGTCACACTTTTGACCCAAGAAACACAAACAAAGCTGTTTACTGCTTCGAATTAATGTTTTCTTGGTTTTAGCCTAATTTCTCATTTTAAGCATGTTTTGGGACAAAATGGGTATAAGTGGTGTCTAAACACTCCAAATTCAACCCGAACTCTTATAATTAGTCAAATGCATTGGATTGTTACATATTTTGACCCTAGAAAGAGTAACACAGCTGTTTACAGCTTCGAATCAATGTTTTCTCTTGGTTTTAGCCTGTTTTCTCGGTTTTAGCCTGTTTTGGGATAAAATGGGTTTAAGTGTTGTCTAAACACTCCAAATTCATCCCTAACTCTTACAATTAGTCAAATGCATTGGATTGTCACACATTCTGACCCTATAAACAGTAACAAAGCTGTTTACTGCTTCGAATCAATGTTTTCTCGGTTTAAGCCTTTTTTGGGACAAAATGGATATAAGTGCTTTCTAAACACTCCAAATTCATTCCGAACTCTTACAATAAGTCAAATGCATTGGATTGTCACACATTTTGACCCAAGAAACACAAAAAAGCTGTTTACTGCTTCGAATTAATGTTTTCTTGGTTTTAGCCTGTTTTCTCGTTTTAAGCCTTTTTTGGGACAAAATGGATATAAGTGCTTTCTAAACACTCCAAATTCATTCCGAACTCTTACAATAAGTCAAATGCATTGGATTGTCACACATTTTGACCCAAGAAACACCAAACAAAGCTGTTTACTGCTTCGAATTAGTGTTTTCTCGGTTTTAGCCTGTTTTCTCGTTTTAAGCATGTTTTGGGACAAAATGGGTATAAGTCTTGTCTAAACACTCCAAATTCAACCCGAACTCTTATAATTAGTCAAATGCATTAGATTGTTACATATTTTGACCCTAGAAAGAGTAACAAGGCTGTTTACTGCTTTGAATCAATGTTTTCTCGGTTTTAGCCTGTTTTCTCGGTTTAAGTCTTGTTTGGGATGAAACGGCTTTAAGTGTTGTCTAAACACTCCAAATTCATCCCGAACTCTTACAATAAGTCAAATGCATTGGATTGTCACACATTTTGACCCAAGAAACACAAACAAAGCTGTTTACTGCTTCGAATTAATGTTTTCTTGGTCTTAGCCTAATTTCTCATTTTAAGCATGTTTTGGGACAAAATGGGTATAAGTGGTGTCTAAACACTCCAAATTCAACCCGAACTCTTATAATTAGTCAAATGCATTGGATTGTTACATATTTTGACCCTAGAAAGAGTAACACAGCTGTTTACAGCTTCGAATCAATGTTTTCTCGGTTTTAGCCTGTTTTCTCGGTTTTAGCCTGTTTTGGGATAAAATGGGTTTAAGTGTTGTCTAAACACTCCAAATTCATCCCTAACTCTTACAATTAGTCAAATGCATTGGATTGTCACACATTCTGACCCTATAAACAGTAACAAAGCTGTTTACTGCTTCGAATCAATGTTTTCTCGGTTTTAGCCTGTTTTGGGACAAAATGGGTATAAGTGGTGTCTAAACACTCCAAATTCATTCCAAACTCTTAAAATAAGTCAAATGCATTGGATTATCACACATTTTGACCCAAGAAGCACAAAAAAGCTGTTTACTGCTTCGAATTAATGTTTTCTCGGTTTAAGCCTGTTTTGGGATAAAACGGGTTTAAGTGTTGTCTAAACACTCCAAATTCATTCCGAACTCTTACAATAAGTCAAATGCATTGGATTATCACACATTTTGACCCAAGAAACACAAAAAAGCTGTTTCTGCTTCGAATTAATGTTTTCTTGGTTTTAGCCTGTTTTCTCGTTTTAAGCCTTTTTTGGGACAAAATGGATATAAGTGCTTTCTAAACACTCCAAATTCATTCCGAACTCTTACAATAAGTCAAATGCATTGGATTGTCACACATTTTGACCCAAGAAACACAAACAAAGCTGTTTACTGCTTCGAATTAATGTTTTCTTGGTTTTAGCCTATTTTCTCGTTTTAAGCATGTTTTGGGACAAAATGGGTATAAGTGTTGTCTAAACACTCCAAATTCAACCCGAACTCTTATAATTAGTCAAATGCATTAGATTGTTAAATATATTGACCCTAGAAAGAGTAACAAGGCTGTTTACTGCTTTGAATCAATGTTTTCTCGGTTTTAGCCTGTTTTCTCGGTTTAAGTCTTGTTTGGGATGAAACGGCTTTAAGTGTTGTCTAAACACTCCAAATTCATCCCGAACTCTTACAATAAGTCAAATGCATTGGATTGTCACACATTTTGACCCAAGAAACACAAACAAAGCTGTTTACTGCTTCGAATTAATGTTTTCTTGGTTTTAGCCTAATTTCTCATTTAAGCATGTTTTGGGACAAAATGGGTATAAGTGGTGTCTAAACACTCCAAATTCAACCCGAACTCTTATAATTAGTCAAATGCATTGGATTGTTACATATTTTGACCCTAGAAAGAGTAACACAGCTGTTTACAGCTTCGAATCAATGTTTTCTCTTGGTTTTAGCCTGTTTTCTCGGTTTTAGCCTGTTTTGGGATAAAATGGGTTTAAGTGTTGTCTAAACACTCCAAATTCATCCCTAACTCTTACAATTAGTCAAATGCATTGGATTGTCACACATTCTGACCCTATAAACAGTAACAAAGCTGTTTACTGCTTCGAATCAATGTTTTCTCGGTTTAAGCCTTTTTGGGACAAAATGGGTATAAGTGCTTTCTAAACACTCCAAATTCATTCCGAACTCTTACAATAAGTCAAATGCATTGGATTATCACACATTTTGACCCAAGAAACACAAAAAAGCTGTTTACTGCTTCGAATTAATGTTTTCTTGGTTTTAGCCTGTTTTCTCGTTTTAAGCCTTTTTTGGGACAAAATGGATATAAGTGCTTTCTAAACACTCCAAATTCATTCCGAACTCTTACAATAAGTCAAATGCATTGGATTGTCACACATTTTGACCCAAGAAACACCAAACAAAGCTGTTTACTGCTTCGAATTAGTGTTTTCTCGGTTTTAGCCTGTTTTCTCGTTTTAAGCATGTTTTGGGACAAAATGGGTATAAGTCTTGTCTAAACACTCCAAATTCAACCCGAACTCTTATAATTAGTCAAATGCATTAGATTGTTAAATATATTGACCCTAGAAAGAGTAACAAGGCTGTTTACTGCTTTGAATCAATGTTTTCTCGGTTTTAGCCTGTTTTCTCGGTTTAAGTCTTGTTTGGGATGAAACGGCTTTAAGTGTTGTCTAAACACTCCAAATTCATCCCGAACTCTTACAATAAGTCAAATGCATTGGATTGTCACACATTTTGACCCAAGAAACACAAACAAAGCTGTTTACTGCTTCGAATTAATGTTTTCTTGGTCTTAGCCTAATTTCTCATTTTAAGCATGTTTTGGGACAAAATGGGTATAAGTGGTGTCTAAACACTCCAAATTCAACCCGAACTCTTATAATTAGTCAAATGCATTGGATTGTTACATATTTTGACCCTAGAAAGAGTAACACAGCTGTTTACAGCTTCGAATCAATGTTTTCTCTTGGTTTTAGCCTGTTTTCTCGGTTTTAGCCTGTTTTGGGATAAAATGGGTTTAAGTGTTGTCTAAACACTCCAAATTCATCCCTAACTCTTACAATTAGTCAAATGCATTGGATTGTCACACATTCTGACCCTATAAACAGTAACAAAGCTGTTTACTGCTTCGAATCAATGTTTTCTCGGTTTTAGCCTGTTTTGGGACAAAATGGGTATAAGTGGTGTCTAAACACTCCAAATTCATTCCAAACTCTTACAATAAGTCAAATGCATTGGATTATCACACATTTTGACCCAAGAAGCACAAAAAAGCTGTTTACTGCTTCGAATTAATGTTTTCTCGGTTTTAGCCTGTTTTCTCTTTTTAAGCCTGTTTTGGGACAAAATGGGTATAAGTGGTGTCTAAACACTCCAAATTCATTCCGAACTCTTACAATAAGTCAAATGCATTGGATTGTCACACATTTTGACCCAAGAAACACCAAACAAAGCTGTTTACTGCTTCGAATTAGTGTTTTCTCGGTTTTAGCCTGTTTTCTCGTTTTAAGCATGTTTTGGGACAAAATGGGTATAAGTGGTGTCTAAACACTCCAAATTCAACCCGAACTCTTATAATTAGTCAAATGCATTGGATTGTCACACATTTTGACCCTAGAAACAGTAACAAAGCTGTTTACTGCTTGAATCAATGTTTTCTCGGTTTTAGCCTGTTTTCGGGACAAAATCGGTTTAAGTGTGTCTAAACACTCCAAATTCATTTCGAACTCTTACAATAAGTCAAATGCATTGGATTGTCACACATTTTGACCCAAAAAACACAAACAAAGCTGTTTACTGCTTCAAATTAATGTTTTCTCGGTTTTAGCCTGTTTTCTCGTTTTAAGCATGTTTTGGGACAAAATGGGTATAAGTGGTGTCTAAACACTCCAAATTCAACCCGAACTCTTATAATTAGTCAAATGCATTGGATTGTTACATATTTTGACCCTAGAAAGAGTAACACAGCTGTTTACAGCTTCGAATCAATGTTTTCTCTTGGTTTTAGCCTGTTTTCTCGGTTTAAGCCTGTTTTGGGATAAAACGGGTTTAAGTGTTGTCTAAACACTCCAAATTCATCCCGAACTCTTACAATTAGTCAAATGCATTGGATTGTCACACATTCTGACCCTAGAAACAGTAACAAAGCTGTTTACTGCTTCGAATCAATGTTTTCTCGGTTTTAGCCTGTTTTGGGACAAAATGGCTATAAGTGTTGTCTAAACACTCCAAATTCATCCGAACTCTTACAATAAGTCAAATGCATTGGATTGTCACACATTTTGACCCAAGAAACACAAACAAAGCTGTTTACTGCTTCGAATTAATGTTTTCTCGGTTTTAGCCTGTTTTCTCGTTTTAAGCATGTTTTGGGACAAAATGGGTATAAGTGGTGTCTAAACACTCCAAATTCAACCCGAACTCTTATCATTAGTCAAATGCATTGGATTGTTACATATTTTGACCCTAGAAAGAGTAACAAGGCTGTTTACTGCTTCGAATCAATGTTTTCTCGGTTTTAGCCTGTTTTCTCGGTTTAAGCCTGGTTTGGGATGAAACGGCTTTAAGTGTTGTCTAAACACTCCAAATTCATTCCGAACTCTTACAATAAGTCAAATGCATTGGATTGTCACACATTTTGACCCAAGAAACACAAACAAAGCTGTTTACTGCTTCGAATTAATGTTTTCTCGGTTTTAGCCTGTTTTCTCGTTTAAGCATGTTTTGGGATAAAATGGGTTTAAGTGTTGTCTAAACACTCCAAATTCATCCCGAACTCTTACAATTAGTCAAATGCATTGGATTGTCACACATTCTGACCCTATAAACAGTAACAAAGCTGTTTACTGCTTCGAATCAATGTTTTCTCGGTTTTAGCCTGTTTTGGGACAAAATGGGTATAAGTGGTGTCTAAACACTCCAAATTCATTCCAAACTCTTACAATAAGTCAAATGCATTGGATTATCACACATTTTGACCCAAGAAGCACAAAAAAGCTGTTTACTGCTTGGAATTAATGTTTTCTCGGTTTTAGCCTGTTTTCTCGTTTTAAGCCTGTTTTGGGACAAAATGGGTATAAGTGGTGTCTAAACACTCCAAATTTGACTAATTGTAAGAGTTCAGGATGAATTTGGAGTGTTTAGACAATACTTAAACCCGTTTTATCCCAAAACAGGCTAAAAGCTAAAACAAGAAAAACACGGTTTAAACAGTAAACAGCTTTGTTTGTTTTGGGTCAAACAGTGTGACAATCCAATGCATTTGACTATAATTAGGGATATTTGGAGTGTTAGGTTTTAACCCGTTTTATCCCAAAACAGGCTTAAAAAGAAACAAACCAGAGACAACATTAATTCGAAGCTGTAAACAGCTGTTTACTCTTTCTAGGGTCAAAATATGTAACAGTCAATGCATTTGACTAATTATAAGATTCGGGTTGAACTTGAAGTGTTTAGACATCTTATACCCATTTTGTCCCAAAACATGTTTAAAAGGAGAAAACAGGCTAAAACAGAAACATTAATTGGTACAGCTTTGTTGTGTTTCTTGGGTCAAAAGTGTGACAATCAATGCATTTGACATTGTAAGTTCGAGATAATTTGGAAAAGTAACACAGCTGTTTACTGCTTCGAATCAATGTTTTCTCTTGGTTTTAGCCTGTTTTCTCGGTTTTAGCCTGTTTTGGGATAAAATGGGTTTAAGTGTTGTCTAAACACTCCAAATTCATCCTAACTCTTACAATTAGTCAAATGCATTGGATTGTCACACATTTTGACCCTATAAACAGTAACAAAGCTGTTTACTGCTTCGAATCAATGTTTTCTCGGTTTTAGCCTGTTTTGGGACAAAATGGGTATAAGTGGTGTCTAAACACTCCAAATTCATTCGAACTCTTACAATAAGTCAAATGCATTGGATTATCACACATTTTGACCCAAGAAACACAAAAAAGCTGTTTACTGCTTCGAATTAATGTTTTCTCGGTTTTAGCCTGTTTTCGTTTTAAGCCTGTTTTGGGACAAAATGGGTATAAGTGGTGTCTAAACACTCCAAATTCATTCGAACTCTTACAATAAGTCAAATGCATTGGATTGTCACACATTTTGACCCAAGAAACACCAAACAAAGCTGTTTACTGCTTCGAATTATGTTTTCTCGGTTTTAGCCTGTTTTCTCGTTTTAAGCATGTTTTGGGACAAAATGGGTATAAGTGGTGTCTAAACACTCCAAATTCAACCCGAACTCTTATAATTAGTCAAATGCATTGGATTGTCACACATTCTGACCTAGAAACAGTAACAAAGCTGTTTACTGCTTCGAATCAATGTTTTCTCGGTTTTAGCCTTGTTTCGGGACAAAATCGGTATAAGTGGTGTCTAAACACTCCAAATTCATTCGAACTCTTACAATAAGTCAAATGCATTGGATTGTCACACATTTTGACCCAAAAACACAAACAAAGTTGTTTACTGCTTCGAATTAATGTTTTCTCGGTTTTAGCCTGTTTTCTCGTTTTAAGCATGTTTTGGGACAAAATGGGTATAAGTGGTGTCTAAACACTCCAAATTCAACCCGAACTCTTATAATTAGTCAAATACATTGGATTGTTACGTATTTTGACCATAGAAAAGTAACACAGCTTTTTACAGCTTCGAATCAATATTTTCTCTTGGTTTTAGCCTGTTTTCTTGGTTTAAGATTCTTTTGGGATAAAACGGGTTTAAGTGTTGTCTAAACACTCCAAATTCATCCCGAATTCTTACAATTAGTCAAATGCATTGGATTGTCACACATTCTGACCCTAAAAACAGTAACAAAGCTGTTTACTGTTTCGAATCAATGTTTTCTCGGTTTTAGCCTGTTTCGGGACAAAATCGGTATAAATGGTGTCTAAACACTCCAATTTCATTCCGAACTCTTACAATAAGTCAAATGCATTGGATTGTCACACATTTTGACCCAAGAAACACAAACAAAGGTGTTTACTGCTTCGAATTAATGTTTTCTCGGTTTTAGCCTGTTTTCTCGTTTTAAGCATGTTTTGGGACAAAATGGGTATAAGTCTTGTCTAAACACTCCAAACTCAACCCGCACTCTTATAATTAGTCAAATACATTAGATTGTTACATATTTTGACCCTAGAATGAGTAACATAGCTGTTTACTGCTTCGAATCAATGTTTTCTCGGTTTTAGCCTGTTTTCTCGGTTTAAGCCTGGTTTGGGATGAAACGGGTTTAAGTGTTGTCTAAACACTCCAAATTCATCTCGAACTCTTACAGTTAGTCAAATGCATTGGATTGTCACTCATTATGACCCTAGAAACAGTAACAAAGCTGTTTACTGCTTAAAATCAATATTTTCTCGGTTTTAGCCTGTTTGGGGCAAAATGGGTATAAGTGGTGTCTAAACAATCCAAATTCATTCCGAACTCTTACAAGAAGTCAAATGCATTGGATTGTCACACATTTTGACCCAAGAAATGTTTACTGCTTCGAATCAATGTTTTCTCGGTTTTAGCCTGTTTTCTCGGTTTAAGCCTGGTTTGGGATGAAACGGCTTTAAGTGTTGTCTAAACACTCCAAATTCATCCCGAACTCTTACAATAAGTCAAATGCATTGGATTATCAAATATTTTGACCCAAGAAACACCAAACAAAGCTGTTTACTGCTTCGAATTAGTGTTTTCTCGGTTTTAGCCTGTTTTCTCGTTTTAAGCATGTTTTGGGACAAAATGGGTATAAGTCTTGTCTAAACACTCCAAATTCAACCCGAACTCTTATAATTAGTCAAATGCATTGGATTGTTACATATTTTGACCCTCGAAAAAGTAACACAGCTGTTTACTGCTTCGAATCAATGTTTTCTCTTGGTTTTAGCCTGTTTTCTCGGTTTAAGCCTGGTTTGGGATGAAACGGCTTTAAGTGTTGTCTAAACACTCCAAATTCATCCCGAACTCTTACAATAAGTCAAATGCATTGGATTATCACACATTTTGACCCAAGAAACACCAAAAAAAGCTGTTTACTGCTTCGAATTAATGTTTTCTCGGTTTTAGCCTGTTTTCTCGTTTTAAGCATGTTTTGGGACAAAATGGGTATAAGTCTTGTCTAAACACTCCAAATTCAACCCGAACTCTTATAATTAGTCAAATGCATTATATTGTTACATATTTTGACCCTAGAAAGAGTAAAAGGCTGTTTACTGCTTCGAATCAATGTTTTCTCGGTTTTAGCCTGTTTTCTCGGTTTAAGCCTTGTTTGGGATGAAACGGCTTTAAGTGTTGTCTAAACACTCCAAATTCATCCCGAACTCTTACAATAAGTCAAATGCATTGGATTGTCACACATTTTGACCCAAGAAACACAAACAAAGCTGTTTACTGCTTCGAATTAATGTTTTCTCGGTTTTAGCCTGTTTTCTCGTTTTAAGCATGTTTTGGGACAAAATGGGTATAAGTGGTGTCTAAACACTCCAAATTCAACCCGAACTCTTATAATTAGTCAAATGCATTGGATTGTTACACATTTTGACCCTAGAAACAGTAACAAAGCTGTTTACTGCTTCGAATCAATGTTTTCTCGGTTTTAGCCTGTTTTCTCGGTTTAAGCCTGTTTTGGGATGAAACGGGTTTAAGTGTTGTCTAAACACTCCAAATTCATCCCAAACTCTTACAATAAGTCAAATGCATTGGATTGTCACACATTTTGACCCTAGAAACAGTAACAAAGCTGTTTACTGCTTCGAATCAATGTTTTCTCGGTTTTAGCCTGTTTTCTCGGTTTAAGCATGGTTTGGGATAAAACGGCTTTAAGTGTTGTCTAAACACTCCAAATTCATCCCGAACTCTTACAATAAGTCAAATGCATTGGATTGTCACACATTTTGACCCAAGAAACACAAACAAAGCTGTTTACTGCTTCGAATTAATGTTTTCTCGGTTTTAGCCTGTTTTCTCGTTTTAAGCCTGTTTTGGGACAAAATGGGTATAAGTCTTGTCTAAACACTCCAAATTCAACCCGAACTCTTATAATAAGTCAAATGCATTGGATTGTTACATATTTTGACCCTAGAAACAGTAACAAAGATGTTTACTGCTTCGAATCAATGTTTTCTCGGTTTTAGCCTGTTTTCTCGGTTTAAGCCTGGTTTGGGATGAAATGGCTTTAAGTGTTGTCTAAACACTCCAAATTCATCCCGAACTCTTACAATAAGTCAAATGCATTGGATTGTCACACATTTTGACCCAAGAAACACAAACAAAGCTGTTTACTGCTTCGAATTAATGTTTTCTCGGTTTTAGCCTGTTTTCTCGTTTTAAGCATGTTTTGGGACAAAATGGGTATAAGTGTTGTCTAAACACTCCAAATTCAACGAACTCTTATAATTAGTCAAATGCATTGGATTGTTACATATTTTGACCCTAGAAAGAGTAACAAGGCTGTTTACTGCTTCGAATCAATGTTTTCTCGGTTTTAGCCTGTTTTCTCGGTTTAAGCCTGGTTTGGGATGAAACGGCTTTAAGTGTTGTCTAAACACTCCAAATTCATCGAACTCTTACAATAAGTCAAATGCATTGGATTGTCACATATTTTGACCCAGAAACACCAAACAAAGCTGTTTACTGCTTCGAATTAATGTTTTCTCGGTTTTAGCCTGTTTTCTCGTTTTAAGCATGTTTTGGGACAAAATGGGTATAAGTGTCTAAACACTCCAAATTCAACCGAACTCTTATAATTAGTCAAATGCATTGGATTGTTACATATTTTGACCCTAGAAAAGTAACAAGCTGTTTACTGCTTGAATCAATGTTTTCTCGGTTTTAGCCTGTTTTCTCGGTTTAAGCCTGGTTTGGGATGAAACGGCTTTAAGTGTTGTCTAAACACTCCAAATTCATCGAACTCTTACAATAAGTCAAATGCATTGGATTGTCACACATTTTGACCCAAGAAACACAAACAAAGCTGTTTACTGCTTCGAATTAATGTTTTCTCGGTTTTAGCCTGTTTTCTCGTTTTAAGCATGTTTTGGGACAAAATGGGTATAAGTGTTGTCTAAACACTCCAAATTCAACCGAACTCTTATAATTAGTCAAATGCATTGGATTGTTACATATTTTGACCCTAGAAACAGTAACAAGGCTGTTTACTGCTTCGAATCAATGTTTTCTCGGTTTTAGCCTGTTTTCTCGTTTTAAGCCTGTTTTGGGATAAAATGGGTTTAAGTGTTGTCTAAACACTCCAAATTCATCCCAAACTCTTACAATAAGTCAAATGCATTGGATTGTCACACATTTTGACCCTAGAAACAGTAACAAAGCTGTTTACTGCTTGAATCAATGTTTTCTCGGTTTTAGCCTGTTTTCTCGGTTTAAGCCTGGTTTGGGATGAAACGGCTTTAAGTGTTGTCTAAACACTCCAAATTCATCGAACTCTTACAATAAGTCAAATGCATTGGATTGTCACACATTTTGACCCAAGAAACACAAACAAAGCTGTTTACTGCTTCGAATTAATGTTTTCTCGGTTTTAGCCTGTTTTCTCGTTTTAAGCATGTTTTGGGACAAAATGGGTATAAGTGTTGTCTAAACACTCCAAATTCAACCCGAACTCTTATAATTAGTCAAATGCATTGGATTGTTACATATTTTGACCCTAGAAAAAGTAACAAGCTGTTTACTGCTTGAATCAATGTTTTCTCGGTTTTAGCCTGTTTTCTCGGTTTTAGCCTGGTTTGGGATGAAACGGCTTTAAGTGTTGTCTAAACACTCCAAATTCATCGAACTCTTACAATAAGTCAAATGCATTGGATTGTCACACATTTTGACCCAAGAAACACCAAACAAAGCTGTTTACTGCTTCGAATTAATGTTTTCTCGGTTTTAGCCTGTTTTCTCGTTTTAAGCATGTTTTGGGACAAAATGGGTATAAGTGTTGTCTAAACACTCCAAATTCAACCCGAACTCTTATAATTAGTCAAATGCATTGGATTGTTACATATTTTGACCCTAGAAAGAGTAACAGGCTGTTTACTGCTTCGAATCAATGTTTTCTCGGTTTTAGCCTGTTTTCTCGGTTTAAGCCTTGTTTGGGATGAAATGGGTATAAGTGTTGTCTAAACACTCCAAATTCATCCCGAACTCTTACAATTAGTCAAATGCATTGGATTGTCACACATTTTGACCCTAGAAAGAGAAACAAAGCTGTTTACTGCTTCGAATTAATGTTTTCTCGGTTTTAGCCTGTTTTCTCGTTTTAAGCATGTTTTGGGACAAAATGGGTATAAGTGTTGTCTAAACACTCCAAATTCAACCCGAACTCTTATAATTAGTCAAATGCATTGGATTGTTACATATTTTGACCCTAGAAGAGTAACAAGGCTGTTTACTGCTTCGAATCAATGTTTTCTCGGTTTTAGCCTGTTTTCTCGGTTTAAGCCTGTTTTGGGATGAAATGGGTTTAAGTGTTGTCTAAACACTCCAAATTCATCCCAAACTCTTACAATTAGTCAAATGCATTGGATTGTCACACATTTTGACCCTAGAAACAGTAACAAAGCTGTTTACTGCTTGAATCAATGTTTTCTCGGTTTTAGCCTGTTTTCTCGGTTTAAGCCTGGTTTGGGATGAAACGGCTTTAAGTGTTGTCTAAACACTCCAAATTCATCCCGAACTCTTACAATAAGTCAAATGCATTGGATTGTCACACATTTTGACCCAAGAAACACCAAACAAAGCTGTTTACTGCTTCGAATTAATGTTTTCTCGGTTTTAGCCTGTTTTCTCGTTTTAAGCATGTTTTGGGACAAAATGGGTATAAGTGGTGTCTAAACACTCCAAATTCATCCCGAACTCTTATAATTAGTCAAATGCATTGGATTGTTACATATTTTGACCCTAGAAACAGTAACAAGCTGTTTACTGCTTCGAATCAATGTTTTCTCTTGGTTTTAGCCTGTTTTCTCGGTTTAAGCCTGGTTTGGGATGAAACGGCTTTAAGTGTTGTCTAAACACTCCAAATTCATCGAACTCTTACAATAAGTCAAATGCATTGGATTGTCACACATTTTGACCCAAGAAACACAAACAAAGCTGTTTACTGCTTCGAATTAATGTTTTCTCGGTTTTAGCCTGTTTTCTCGTTTTAAGCATGTTTTGGGACAAAATGGGTATAAGTCTTGTCTAAACACTCCAAATTCAACCCGAACTCTTATAATTAGTCAAATGCATTGGATTGTTACATATTTTGACCCTAGAAAGAGTAACAAGGCTGTTTACTGCTTCGAATCAATGTTTTCTCGGTTTTAGCCTGTTTTCTCGGTTTAAGCCTGGTTTGGGATGAAACGGCTTTAAGTGTTGTCTAAACACTCCAAATTCATCCCGAACTCTTACAATAAGTCAAATGCATTGGATTGTCACACATTTTGACCCAAGAAACACCAAACAAAGCTGTTTACTGCTTCGAATTAATGTTTTCTCGGTTTTAGCCTGTTTTCTCGTTTTAAGCATGTTTTGGGACAAAATGGGTATAAGTCTTGTCTAAACACTCCAAATTCAACCGAACTCTTATAATTAGTCAAATGCATTGGATTGTTACATATTTTGACCCTAGAAAGAGTAACACAGCTGTTTACTGCTTCGAATCAATGTTTTCTCTTGGTTTTAGCCTGTTTTCTCGGTTTAGCCTGTTTGGGATGAAACGGCTTTAAGTGTTGTCTAAACACTCCAAATTCATCGAACTCTTACAATAAGTCAAATGCATTGGATTGTCACATTTTGACCCAAGAAACACCAAACAAAGCTGTTTACTGCTTCGAATTAATGTTTTCTCGGTTTTAGCCTGTTTTCTCGTTTTAAGCATGTTTTGGGACAAAATGGGTATAAGTGTTGTCTAAACACTCCAAATTCAACCGAACTCTTATAATTAGTCAAATGCATTGGATTGTTACATATTTTGACCTAGAAAGAGTAACAAGGCTGTTTACTGCTTGAATCAATGTTTTCTCGGTTTTAGCCTGTTTTCTCGGTTTAAGCCTGTTTTGGGATGAAATGGGTTTAAGTGTTGTCTAAACACTCCAAATTCATCCCAAACTCTTACAATAAGTCAAATGCATTGGATTGTCACACATTTTGACCCTAGAAACAGTAACAAAGCTGTTTACTGCTTGAATCAATGTTTTCTCGGTTTTAGCCTGTTTTCTCGGTTTAAGCCTGGTTTGGGACAAAATGGGTTTAAGTGTTGTCTAAACACTCCAAATTCATCGAACTCTTACAATAAGTCAAATGCATTGGATTGTCACACATTTTGACCCAAGAAACACAAACAAAGCTGTTTACTGCTTCGAATTAATGTTTTCTCGGTTTTAGCCTGTTTTCGTTTTAAGCATGTTTTGGGACAAAATGGGTATAAGTCTTGTCTAAACACTCCAAATTCAACCGAACTCTTATAATTAGTCAAATGCATTGGATTGTTACATATTTTGACCCTAGAAACAGTAACAAGGCTGTTTACTGCTTGAATCAATGTTTTCTCGGTTTTAGCCTGTTTTCTCGGTTTAAGCCTGGTTTGGGATGAAACGGCTTTAAGTGTTGTCTAAACACTCCAAATTCATCCCAAACTCTTACAATAAGTCAAATGCATTGGATTGTCACACATTTTGACCCTAGAAACAGTAACAAAGCTGTTTACTGCTTCGAATGTTTTCTCGGTTTTAGCCTGTTTTCTCGGTTTAAGCCTGGTTTGGGATAAAACGGCTTTAAGTGTTGTCTAAACACTCCAAATTCATCCGAACTCTTACAATAAGTCAAATGCATTGGATTGTCACACATTTTGACCCAAGAAACACAAACAAAGCTGTTTACTGCTTCGAATTAATGTTTTCTCGGTTTTAGCCTGTTTTCTCGTTTTAAGCATGTTTTGGGACAAAATGGGTATAAGTCTTGTCTAAACACTCCAAATTCAACCGAACTCTTATAATTAGTCAAATGCATTGGATTGTTACATATTTTGACCCTAGAAAAGTAACACAGCTGTTTACTGCTTCGAATCAATGTTTTCTCGGTTTTAGCCTGTTTTCTCGGTTTTAGCCTGGTTTGGGATGAAACGGCTTTAAGTGTTGTCTAAACACTCCAAATTCATCGAACTCTTACAATAAGTCAAATGCATTGGATTGTCACACATTTTGACCCAAGAAACACCAAACAAAGCTGTTTACTGCTTGAATTAGTGTTTTCTCGGTTTTAGCCTGTTTTCTCGTTTTAAGCATGTTTTGGGACAAAATGGGTATAAGTCTTGTCTAAACACTCCAAATTCAACCGAACTCTTATAATTAGTCAAATGCATTAGATTGTTACATATTTTGACCCTAGAAAGAGTAACAAGGCTGTTTACTGCTTCGAATCAATGTTTTCTCGGTTTTAGCCTGTTTTCTCGGTTTAAGCCTTGTTTGGGATGAAACGGCTTTAAGTGTTGTCTAAACACTCCAAATTCATCCGAACTCTTACAATAAGTCAAATGCATTGGATTGTCACACTTTTGACCCAAGAAACACAAACAAAGCTGTTTACTGCTTGAATTAATGTTTTCTCGGTTTTAGCCTGTTTTCTCGTTTTAAGCATGTTTTGGGACAAAATGGGTATAAGTGGTGTCTAAACACTCCAAATTCAACCCGAACTCTTATAATTAGTCAAATGCATTAGATTGTTACATATTTTGACCCTAGAAGAGTAACAAGGCTGTTTACTGCTTCGAATCAATGTTTTCTCGGTTTTAGCCTGTTTTCTCGGTTTAAGCCTGTTTGGGATGAAACGGCTTTAAGTGTTGTCTAAACACTCCAAATTCATCCCGAACTCTTACAATAAGTCAAATGCATTGGATTGTCACACATTTTGACCCAAGAAACACAAACAAAGCTGTTTACTGCTTCGAATTAATGTTTTCTCGGTTTTAGCCTGTTTTCGTTTTAAGCATGTTTTGGGACAAAATGGGTATAAGTGGTGTCTAAACACTCCAAATTCAACCGAACTCTTATAATTAGTCAAATGCATTAGATTGTTACATATTTTGACCCTAGAAAAAGTAACAAGGCTGTTTACTGCTTCGAATCAATGTTTTCTCGGTTTTAGCCTGTTTTCTCGGTTTAAGCCTGGTTTGGGATGAAACGGCTTTAAGTGTTGTCTAAACACTCCAAATTCATCCCGAACTCTTACAATAAGTCAAATGCATTGGATTGTCACACATTTTGACCCAAGAAACACAAACAAAGCTGTTTACTGCTTGAATTAATGTTTTCTCGGTTTTAGCCTGTTTTCTCGTTTTAAGCATGTTTTGGGACAAAATGGGTATAAGTGTTGTCTAAACACTCCAAATTCAACCGAACTCTTATAATTAGTCAAATGCATTGGATTGTTACATATTTTGACCCTAGAAAGAGTAACAAGGCTGTTTACTGCTTCGAATCAATGTTTTCTCGGTTTTAGCCTGTTTTCTCGGTTTAAGCCTGGTTTGGGATAAAATGGCTTTAAGTGTTGTCTAAACACTCCAAATTCATCGAACTCTTACAATAAGTCAAATGCATTGGATTGTCACACATTTTGACCCAAGAAACACAACAAAGCTGTTTACTGCTTGAATTAATGTTTTCTCGGTTTTAGCCTGTTTTCTCGTTTTAAGCATGTTTTGGGACAAAATGGGTATAAGTGGTGTCTAAACACTCCAAATTCACCGAACTCTTATAATTAGTCAAATGCATTGGATTGTTACATATTTTGACCCAGAAAAGTAACAAGCTGTTTACTGCTTGAATCAATGTTTTCTCGGTTTTAGCCTGTTTTCTCGGTTTAAGCCTGGTTTGGGATGAAACGGCTTTAAGTGTTGTCTAAACACTCCAAATTCATCCCGAACTCTTACAATAAGTCAAATGCATTGGATTGTCACACATTTTGACCCAAGAAACACAAACAAAGCTGTTTACTGCTTCGAATTAATGTTTTCTCGGTTTTAGCCTGTTTTCGTTTTAAGCATGTTTTGGGACAAAATGGGTATAAGTCTTGTCTAAACACTCCAAATTCAACCGAACTCTTATAATTAGTCAAATGCATTAGATTGTTACATATTTTGACCCTAGAAGAGTAACAAGGCTGTTTACTGCTTCGAATCAATGTTTTCTCGGTTTTAGCCTGTTTTCTCGGTTTAAGCCTTGTTTGGGATGAAACGGCTTTAAGTGTTGTCTAAACACTCCAAATTCATCCCAAACTCTTACAATAAGTCAAATGCATTGGATTGTCACACTTTTTGACCCAGAAACACAAACAAAGCTGTTTACTGCTTCGAATTAATGTTTTCTCGGTTTTAGCCTGTTTTCTCGTTTTAAGCATGTTTTGGGACAAAATGGGTATAAGTCTTGTCTAAACACTCCAAATTCAACCCGAACTCTTATAATTAGTCAAATGCATTAGATTGTTACATATTTTGACCCTAGAAAGAGTAACAAGGCTGTTTACTGCTTCGAATCAATGTTTTCTCGGTTTTAGCCTGTTTTCTCGGTTTAAGCCTTGTTTGGGATGAAACGGCTTTAAGTGTTGTCTAAACACTCCAAATTCATCGAACTCTTACAATAAGTCAAATGCATTGGATTGTCACACTTTTTGACCCAAGAAACACAAACAAAGCTGTTTACTGCTTCGAATTAATGTTTTCTCGGTTTTAGCCTGTTTTCTCGTTTTAAGCATGTTTTGGGACAAAATGGGTATAAGTCTTGTCTAAACACTCCAAATTCAACCGAACTCTTATAATTAGTCAAATGCATTAGATTGTTACATATTTTGACCCTAGAAGAGTAACAAGGCTGTTTACTGCTTGAATCAATGTTTTCTCGGTTTTAGCCTGTTTTCTCGGTTTAAGCCTTGTTTGGGATGAAAATGGCTTTAAGTGTTGTCTAAACACTCCAAATTTATCCCGAACTCTTACAATAAGTCAAATGCATTGGATTGTCACACATTTTGACCCAAGAAACACAAACAAAGCTGTTTACTGCTTCGAATTAATGTTTTCTCGGTTTTAGCCTGTTTTCGTTTTAAGCATGTTTTGGGACAAAATGGGTATAAGTCTTGTCTAAACACTCCAAATTCAACCCGAACTCTTATAATTAGTCAAATGCATTGGATTGTTACATATTTTGACCCTAGAAAAGTAACAAGGCTGTTTACTGCTTGAATCAATGTTTTCTCGGTTTTAGCCTGTTTTCTCGGTTTAAGCCTTGTTTGGGATGAAACGGCTTTAAGTGTTGTCTAAACACTCCAAATTCATCCCGAACTCTTACAATAAGTCAAATGCATTGGATTGTCACACATTTTGACCCAAGAAACACAAACAAAGCTGTTTACTGCTTCGAATTAATGTTTTCTCGGTTTTAGCCTGTTTTCTCGTTTAAGCATGTTTTGGGACAAAATGGGTATAAGTGGTGTCTAAACACTCCAAATTCAACCGAACTCTTATAATTAGTCAAATGCATTGGATTGTTACATATTTTGACCCTAGAAAAAGTAACAAAGCTGTTTACTGCTTCGAATCAATGTTTTCTCGGTTTTAGCCTGTTTTCTCGGTTTAAGCCTGGTTTGGGATGAAACGGGTTTAAGTGTTGTCTAAACACTCCAAATTCATCCCAAACTCTTACAATAAGTCAAATGCATTGGATTGTCACACATTTTGACCCTAGAAACAGTAACAAAGCTGTTTACTGCTTCGAATCAATGTTTTCTCGGTTTTAGCCTGTTTTCTCGGTTTAAGCCTGTTTGGGATGAAACGGCTTTAAGTGTTGTCTAAACACTCCAAATTCATCGAACTCTTACAATAAGTCAAATGCATTGGATTGTCACACTTTTGACCCAAGAAACACAAACAAAGCTGTTTACTGCTTGAATTAATGTTTTCTCGGTTTTAGCCTGTTTTCTCGTTTTAAGCATGTTTTGGGACAAAATGGGTATAAGTCTTGTCTAAACACTCCAAATTCAACCCGAACTCTTATAATTAGTCAAATGCATTGGATTGTTACATATTTTGACCCTAGAAAGAGTAACAAGGCTGTTTACTGCTTCGAATCAATGTTTTCTCGGTTTTAGCCTGTTTTCGGTTTAAGCCTGTTTTGGGATGAAACGGCTTTAAGTGTTGTCTAAACACTCCAAATTCATCCCGAACTCTTACAATAAGTCAAATGCATTGGATTGTCACACATTTTGACCCAAGAAACACAAACAAAGCTGTTTACTGCTTCGAATCAATGTTTTCTCGGTTTTAGCCTGTTTTCGTTTTAAGCATGTTTTGGGACAAAATGGGTATAAGTGTTGTCTAAACACTCCAAATTCAACCCGAACTCTTATAATTAGTCAAATGCATTGGATTGTTACATATTTTGACCCTAGAAGAGTAACAAGGCTGTTTACTGCTTCGAATCAATGTTTTCTCGGTTTTAGCCTGTTTTCTCGGTTTAAGCCTGTTTGGGATGAAACGGCTTTAAGTGTTGTCTAAACACTCCAAATTCATCCCGAACTCTTACAATAAGTCAAATGCATTGGATTGTCACACATTTTGACCCAAAACACCAAACAAAGCTGTTTACTGCTTGAATTAATGTTTTCTCGGTTTTAGCCTGTTTTCTCGTTTTAAGCATGTTTTGGGACAAAATGGGTATAAGTGTTGTCTAAACACTCCAAATTCAACCCGAACTCTTATAATTAGTCAAATGCATTGGATTGTTACATATTTTGACCCTAGAAAGAGTAACAAGGCTGTTTACTGCTTGAATCAATGTTTTCTCGGTTTTAGCCTGTTTTCTCGGTTTAAGCCTGGTTTGGGATGAAACGGCTTTAAGTGTTGTCTAAACACTCCAAATTCATCCGAACTCTTACAATAAGTCAAATGCATTGGATTGTCACACTTTTGACCCAAGAAACACCAACAAAGCTGTTTACTGCTTGAATTAATGTTTTCTCGGTTTTAGCCTGTTTCTCGTTTTAAGCATGTTTTGGGACAAAATGGGTATAAGTCTTGTCTAAACACTCCAAATTCAACCCGAACTCTTATAATTAGTCAAATGCATTAGATTGTTACATATTTTGACCCTAGAAGAGTAACAAGGCTGTTTACTGCTTCGAATCAATGTTTTCTCGGTTTTAGCCTGTTTTCTCGGTTTAAGCCTGTTTGGGATGAAACGGCTTTAAGTGTTGTCTAAACACTCCAAATTCATCCCGAACTCTTACAATAAGTCAAATGCATTGGATTGTCACACATTTTGACCCTAGAAACAGTAACAAAGCTGTTTACTGCTTCGAATCAATGTTTTCTCGGTTTTAGCCTGTTTTCTCGGTTTAAGCATGTTTTGGGACAAAATGGGTATAAGTGTTGTCTAAACACTCCAAATTCATC
Source organism: Camelina neglecta (assembly GCA_023864065.1). Lineage (NCBI taxonomy): Eukaryota > Viridiplantae > Streptophyta > Magnoliopsida > Brassicales > Brassicaceae > Camelina > Camelina neglecta. The sequence continues at coordinate 45,314 of JALDXE010000091.1, forward strand.
CGAACTCTTACAATAAGTCAAATGCATTGGATTGTCACATTTTGACCCAGAACACTAAACAAAGCTGTTTACTGCTTCGAATTAATGTTTTCTCGGTTTTAGCCTGTTTTCTCGTTTTAAGCCTGTTTTGGGACAAAATGGGTATAAGTGTTGTCTAAACACTCCAAATTCATCCGAACTCTTACAATTAGTCAAATGCATTGGATTGTCACATATTTTGACCCTAGAAGAGTAACAAAGCTGTTTACTGCTTGAATCAATGTTTTCTCGGTTTTAGCCTGTTTTCTCGGTTTAAGCCTGTTTTGGGATGAAATGGCTTTAAGTGTTGTCTAAACACTCCAAATTCATCCCAAACTCTTACAATAAGTCAAATGCATTGGATTGTCACATTTTGACCCTAGAAACAGTAACAAAGCTGTTTACTGCTTCGAATCAATGTTTTCTCGGTTTTAGCCTGTTTTCTCGGTTTAAGCCTGGTTTGGGACAAAATGGGTTTAAGTGTTGTCTAAACACTCCAAATTCATCGAACTCTTACAATAAGTCAAATGCATTGGATTGTCACACATTTTGACCCAAGAAACACAAACAAAGCTGTTTACTGCTTGAATTAATGTTTTCTCGGTTTTAGCCTGTTTTCTCGTTTTAAGCATGTTTTGGGACAAAATGGGTATAAGTCTTGTCTAAACACTCCAAATTCAACCCGAACTCTTATAATTAGTCAAATGCATTAGATTGTTACATATTTTGACCCTAGAAGAGTAACAAGGCTGTTTACTGCTTTGAATCAATGTTTTCTCGGTTTTAGCCTGTTTTCTCGGTTTAAGCCTGTTTGGGATGAAACGGCTTTAAGTGTTGTCTAAACACTCAAATTCATCGAACTCTTACAATAAGTCAAATGCATTGGATTGTCACACATTTTGACCCAAGAAACACAAACAAAGCTGTTTACTGCTTCGAATTAATGTTTTCTCGGTTTTAGCCTGTTTTCTCGTTTTAAGCATGTTTTGGGACAAAATGGGTATAAGTGGTGTCTAAACACTCCAAATTCAACCCGAACTCTTATAATTAGTCAAATGCATTGGATTGTTACATATTTTGACCCTAGAAGAGTAACAAGCTGTTTACTGCTTCGAATCAATGTTTTCTCGGTTTTAGCCTGTTTTCTCGGTTTTAAGCCTGTTTGGGATAAAATGGCTTTAAGTGTTGTCTAAACACTCCAAATTCATCGAACTCTTACAATAAGTCAAATGCATTGGATTGTCACACATTTTGACCCAAAACACAAACAAAGCTGTTTACTGCTTCGAATTAATGTTTTCTCGGTTTTAGCCTGTTTTCGTTTAAGCATGTTTTGGGACAAAATGGGTATAAGTCTTGTCTAAACACTCCAAATTCATTGAACTCTTATAATTAGTCAAATGCATTAGATTGTTAACATATTTTGACCCTAGAAAGAGTAACAAGGCTGTTTACTGCTTGAATCAATGTTTTCTCGGTTTTAGCCTGTTTTCGGTTTAAGCCTGGTTTGGGATGAAACGGCTTTAAGTGTTGTCTAAACACTCCAAATTCATCCGAACTCTTACAATAAGTCAAATGCATTGGATTGTCACACATTTTGACCCAAGACACCAAACAAAGCTGTTTACTGCTTCGAATTAATGTTTTCTCGGTTTTAGCCTGTTTTCTCGTTTTAAGCATGTTTTGGGACAAAATGGGTATAAGTCTTGTCTAAACACTCCAAATTCAACCGAACTCTTATAATTAGTCAAATGCATTAGATTGTTACATATTTTGACCCTAGAAAGAGTAACAAGGCTGTTTACTGCTTCGAATCAATGTTTTCTCGGTTTTAGCCTGTTTTCTCGGTTTAAGCCTGTTTGGGATGAAACGGCTTTAAGTGTTGTCTAAACACTCCAAATTCATCCCAAACTCTTACAATAAGTCAAATGCATTGGATTGTCACACATTTTGACCCAAAACACAAACAAAGCTGTTTACTGCTTGAATTAATGTTTTCTTGGTTTTAGCCTGTTTTCTCGGTTTAAGCATGTTTTGGGACAAAATGGGTATAAGTGTTGTCTAAACACTCCAAATTCATCCCGAACTCTTACAATAAGTCAAATGCATTGGATTGTCATTTTGACCCAGAAACACCAAACAAAGCTGTTTACTGCTTCGAATTAATGTTTTCTCGGTTTTAGCCTGTTTTCTCGTTTTAAGCATGTTTTGGGACAAAATGGGTATAAGTCTTGTCTAAACACTCCAAATTCATCGAACTCTTATAATTAGTCAAATGCATTGGATTGTTACATATTTTGACCCTAGAAACAGTAACAAAGCTGTTTACTGCTTGAATCAATGTTTTCTCGGTTTTAGCCTTTTTCTCGGTTTAAGCATTTGGGATGAAATGGCTTTAAGTGTTGTCTAAACACTCCAAATTCATCCCGAACTCTTACAATAAGTCAAATGCATTGGATTGTCACACATTTTGACCCTAGAAACAGTAACAAAGCTGTTTACTGCTTGAATTAATGTTTTCTCGGTTTTAGCCTGTTTTTCGGTTTAAGCTGTTTTGGGACAAAATGGGTATAAGTGGTGTCTAAACACTCCAAATTCATCGAACTCTTACAATTAGTCAAATGCATTAGATTGTTACATATTTTGACCCGAAAAGTAACAAGGCTGTTTACTGCTTGAATCAATGTTTTCTCGGTTTTAGCCTGTTTTCGGTTTAAGCCTGGTTTGGGATGAAACGGCTTTAAGTGTTGTCTAAACACTCCAAATTCATCCGAACTCTTTCAATAAGTCAAATGCATTGGATTGTCACACATTTTGACCCTAGAAACAGTAACAAAGCTGTTTACTGCTTGAATCAATGTTTTCTCGGTTTTAGCCTGTTTTCGGTTTAAGCACTGGTTTGGGATGGGGCTTTAAGTGTTGTCTAAACACTCCAAATTCATCCCGAACTCTTACAATAAGTCAAATGCATTGGATTGTCACACATTTTGACCCAGAAACAGTAACAAAGCTGTTTACTGCTTGAATCAATGTTTTCTGGTTTTAGCCTGTTTTCGGTTTAAGCATGTTTTGGGAAAAATGGGTATAAGTGGTGTCTAAACACTCCAAATTCATGAACTCTTATAATTAGTCAAATGCATTGGATTACATATTTTGACCCTAGAAAAACCAAACAGCTGTTTACTGCTTCGAATCAATGTTTTCTCGGTTTTAGCCTGTTTTCTCGGTTTAAGCCTGTTTTGGGACAAAATGGGTTTAAGTGTTGTCTAAACACTCCAAATTCATCGAACTCTTACAATTAGTCAAATGCATTGGATTGTCACACATTTTGACCCTAGAAACAGTAACAAAGCTGTTTACTGCTTGAATCAATGTTTTCTCGGTTTTAGCCTTTTCTCGGTTTAAGCTGGTTTGGGATGAAACGGCTTTAAGTGTTGTCTAAACACTCCAAATTCATCCCAAACTCTTACAATAAGTCAAATGCATTGGATTGTCACATTTTGACCCTAGAAACAGTAACAAAGCTGTTTACTGCTTGAATTAATGTTTTCTCGGTTTTAGCCTGTTTTCTCGGTTTAAGCCTGGTTTGGGACAAAATGGGTTTAAGTGTTGTCTAAACACTCCAAATTCATCCCAAACTCTTTCAATAAGTCAAATGCATTGGATTGTCACACATTTTGACCCTATAAACAGTAACAAAGATGTTTACTGCTTGAATCAATGTTTTCTCGGTTTTAGCCTGTTTTCTCGGTTTAAGCTTGGTTTGGGATGAAATGGCTTTAAGTGTTGTCTAAACACTCCAAATTCATCCCGAACTCTTACAATAAGTCAAATGCATTGGATTATCACACATTTTGACCCAAGAAACACCAAACAAAGCTGTTTACTGCTTCGAATTAATGTTTTCTCGGTTTTAGCCTGTTTTCTCGTTTTAAGCATGTTTTGGGACAAAATGGGTATAAGTCTTGTCTAAACACTCCAAATTCATCCGAACTCTTATAATTAGTCAAATGCATTGGATTGTTACATATTTTGACCCTAGAAACAGTAACAAGGCTGTTTACTGCTTCGAATCAATGTTTTCGGTTTTAGCCTGTTTTCTCGGTTTAAGCCTGATTTGGGATGAAACGGTTATATGTTGTCTAAACACTCCAAATTCATCCCGAACTCTTACAATAAGTCAAATGCATTGGATTGTCACACTTTTTGACCCAAGAAACACAAACAAAGCTGTTTACTGCTTCGAATTAATGTTTTCTCGGTTTTAGCCTGTTTTCTCGTTTTAAGCATGTTTTGGGACAAAATGGGTATAAGTGGTGTCTAAACACTCCAAATTCAACCCGAACTCTTATAATTAGTCAAATGCATTAGATTGTTACATATTTTGACCCTAGAAAAGTAACAAAGCTGTTTACTGCTTGAATCAATGTTTTCTCGGTTTTAGCCTGTTTTCGGTTTAAGCCTGGTTTGGGATGAAACGGCTTTAAGTGTTGTCTAAACACTCCAAATTCATCCGAACTCTTACAATAAGTCAAATGCATTGGATTGTCACACATTTTGACCCAGAAACACCAAACAAAGCTGTTTACTGCTTCGAATTAATGTTTTCTCGGTTTTAGCCTGTTTTCGTTTTAAGCATGTTTTGGGACAAAATGGGTATAAGTCTTGTCTAAACACTCCAAATTCAACCCGAACTCTTATAATTAGTCAAATGCATTGGATTGTTACATATTTTGACCCTAGAAAGAGTAACAAGGCTGTTTACTGCTTCGAATCAATGTTTTCTCGGTTTTAGCCTGTTTTCTCGGTTTAAGCCTGATTTGGGATGAAACGGCTTTAAATGTTGTCTAAACACTCCAAATTCATCCCGAACTCTTACAATAAGTCAAATGCATTGGATTGTCACACTTTTTGACCCAATAAACACAAACAAAGCTGTTTACTGCTTCGAATTAATGTTTTCTCGGTTTTAGCCTGTTTTCTCGTTTTAAGCATGTTTTGGGACAAAATGGGTATAAGTGGTGTCTAAACACTCCAAATTCAACCCGAACTCTTATAATTAGTCAAATGCATTAGATTGTTACATATTTTGACCCTAGAAAGAGTAACAAAGCTGTTTACTGCTTCGAATCAATGTTTTCTCGGTTTTAGCCTGTTTTCTCGGTTTAAGCCTGGTTTGGGATGAAACGGCTTTAAGTGTTGTCTAAACACTCCAAATTCATCCCGAACTCTTACAATAAGTCAAATGCATTGGATTATCACACATTTTGACCCAAGAAACACCAAATGTTTACTGCTTCGAATCAATGTTTTCTCGGTTTTAGCCTGTTTTCTCGGTTTAAGCCTGGTTTGGGATGTGGCTATAAGTGTTGTCTAAACACTCCAAATTCATCCCGAACTCTTACAATAAGTCAAATGCATTGGATTGTCACATTTTTGACCCAAAACACCAAACAAAGCTGTTTACTGCTTCGAATTAATGTTTTCTCGGTTTTAGCCTGTTTTCTCGTTTTAAGCATGTTTTGGGACAAAATGGGTATAAGTCTTGTCTAAACACTCCAAATTCAACGAACTCTTATAATTAGTCAAATGCATTGGTTATTACATATTTTGACCCTAGAAACAGTAACAAGGCTGTTTACTGCTTCGAATCAATGTTTTCTCGGTTTTAGCCTGTTTTCTCGGTTTAAGCCTGGTTTGGGATGAAACGGCTTTAAGTGTTGTCTAAACACTCCAAATTCATCCCGAACTCTTACAATAAGTCAAATGCATTGGATTGTCACACTTTTGACCCAAGAAACACAAACAAAGCTGTTTACTGCTTGAATTAGTCTCGGTTTTAGCCTGTTTTCTCGTTTTAAGCATGTTTTGGGACAAAATGGGTATAAGTCTTGTCTAAACACTCCAAATTCAACCGAACTCTTATAATTAGTCAAATGCATTGGATTGTTACATATTTTGACCCTAGAAGAGTAACAAGGCTGTTTACTGCTTGAATCAATGTTTTCTCGGTTTTAGCCTGTTTTCTCGGTTTAAGCCTGGTTTGGGATGAAACGGCTTTAAGTGTTGTCTAAACACTCCAAATTCATCGAACTCTTACAATAAGTCAAATGCATTGGATTGTCACACATTTTGACCCAAGAAACACAAACAAAGCTGTTTACTGCCGAATTAATGTTTTCGGTTTTAGCCTGTTTTCGTTTTAAGCATGTTTTGGGACAAAATGGGTATAAGTGGTGTCTAAACACTCCAAATTCAACCGAACTCTTATAATTAGTCAAATGCATTAGATTGTTACATATTTTGACCCTAGAAAAGTAACAAGGCTGTTTACTGCTTGAATCAATGTTTTCTCGGTTTTAGCCTGTTTTCTCGGTTTACCTTGGTTTTGGGATGAAACGGCTTTAAGTGTTGTCTAAACACTCCAAATTCATCCCGAACTCTTACAATAAGTCAAATGCATTGGATTGTCACACATTTTGACCCTAGAAACAGTAACAAAGCTGTTTACTGCTTCGAATCAATGTTTTCTCGGTTTTAGCCTGTTTTCTCGGTTTAAGCATGGTTTGGGACAAAATGGGTATAAGTGTTGTCTAAACACTCCAAATTCATCCCAAACTCTTACAATAAGTCAAATGCATTGGATTGTCACACATTTTGACCCTAGAAACAGTAACAAAGCTGTTTACTGCTTCGAATCAATGTTTTCTCGGTTTTAGCCTGTTTTCTCGGTTTAAGCCTGGTTTGGGATGAAATGGCTTTAAGTGTTGTCTAAACACTCCAAATTCATCCCGAACTCTTACAATAAGTCAAATGCATTGGATTGTCACATTTTGACCCAAAAACACAAACAAAGCTGTTTACTGCTGAATTAATGTTTTCTCGGTTTTAGCCTGTTTTCGTTTTAAGCATGTTTTGGGACAAAATGGGTTTATAAGTGTTGTCTAAACACTCCAAATTCAACCCGAACTCTTATAATTAGTCAAATGCATTGGATTGTCACATATTTTGACCCTAGAAAGTAACAAGGCTGTTTACTGCTTCGAATCAATGTTTTCGGTTTTAGCCTGTTTTCTCGGTTTAAGCCTGTTTTGGGATGAAATGGCTTTAAGTGTTGTCTAAACACTCCAAATTCATCGAACTCTTACAATAAGTCAAATGCATTGGATTGTCACACATTTTGACCCAAGAAACACAAACAAAGGCTGTTTACTGCTTGAATCAATGTTTTCTCGGTTTTAGCCTGTTTTCTCGTTTTAAGCATGTTTTGGGACAAAATGGGT
>JALDXE010000092.1:0-11369 GCA_023864065.1 Camelina neglecta
TGTAAGTAATTACCTGCATAGGAAATTTTCTTTATGAGCGTTGAACTGTTATCCTTCGGCCCTCCCTTATTTTTCTAATCGCCCCGACGGGATGACGCCGCCCCGCTCCTGCTGCTGCCGGCCAGATTAGGACTGCCTGCCTGGCCGGCGGTGTTTTTCTTTTGTTTCCGTGTGGGGAGCCGGGACTAAAAACGAGCAAGTGCGAGGGAGAGAGAAAGGAAGTAAAAAGAGGGGAAAAGGGAAACAAAAGGAAAAAGGGGAAAAAACGCACAGCCGGTCTGGTGGGCCGCTCAGCAAATACATGCAAATGTTATTTCGCTGATGGTCCCGCATTGCCACAGCAGAGGAGGGGTAGTTAGGACAGCCCGGCCGGGCCACGCCAGGTTAGCAAGGGCTCCCGCACCCGCGCGCACCGCACTTGGAGTACCTTTTGGCTCGCCAAACCCTCCCCTTCCTCCCACCCTCCTTCCCCGCCCCTCCTCTTCCGTGTCGTGTGTGTTTGTTATACACGAGCGATGGAGTGTTTGCACGCTGCAGAGCGCCCGCCTGCCGCTGCTTGCTCGTGCGCGCCGTAGTCCCCTCCAAGACGCTGGTTTGTTATTTCCCGTGCACTCTAAATGGGAGGACAATTTTTGTACCTAGTGTATGTAACGTAGTTACAAAGACACGTCCACGGTAAAAACAATTGTCTTTTTTTTTTTGAGGGAAAAGGGGAAATATACTTTGAGGAACTTCCTTGTTTTGACAAAAACTCTTCAGATTTCGAGAAATCTCCTCAAAGAATGTGGGATTTTTCCTCTTTTTTTTTTTTTTGAGAATTCCTCAAAATCTGAGGCGAGATCGGAGGAATCTTCCTCGAAACATGGGAGTTCCTCAAAAATGAGACGCATTGTTTTTACCGTGTTTATAGCCTACGCTACAAAAAAATGTCCTTCACCATTTAGTGTGTGGAAAAAGTAGCCTTGCATTCACTCTTACTCTTATTATCAAGTAAATGACTACCCTGGTGGGCGCGTGCTAGGCTGTTTGGCTAGTCCGTCGAGCTAGGCTCTGCCTGCAAAGTGCGGTCAACGAAGGGGCGGTGGATGACTAACCCATGAGCGGTATGGTGCACTGCTGCTGGGCGTGTGATACGCTGCGGATGGGTGATCTGTGTGTGCGATTTTAATCGTCCCGCATTAAAACTGAGTAGAGCGCTTGGTCGGACGGGCGAGCGCGCGCCGCCCCAGTTTGTGTGGTGTGGGGTTGTGGGAAATGGAGGGGAGGGGGGCTGTAGCACCCCACTCACTCGTCTCTCTCTCTCTCTCTCTCTCTTCTCTCTCTCTCTCTCTCTCTCTCTTCTCTCTCTCTCTCTCTTTCAGGCTTATTTGCGATCGTCCTGCATGGCCTATTGGCTGCCGGGGGGGCCTGTTTTTGCATATGGACGGGCGTTGTGCTCTAAAGGGCCTAGAGGCGAGCCCGGGGGCTCGAGCTCCAACACACCCCAAGGGGTCTTTGTACACCCTCTCGCACGACTGTTGTGATTTTTCCCCTTTGAATTTTTATTTAAAATTAATTACAGCCTTTTGTATTATCATTATTTCCTGTTGGCACGCCCAATTTGGTTTTATTATTTATTTAGGTATAATTGGCCATAAGCATGCGCGGTACTGGGAGGAGCAGCGCGCTGTGCGACGGAGACAGCACGATCCCCCTTTGTTCGTTTAACACACTCCGCCCGGGGCTGTCTGCTCGGCCAGTTCAGGGCAGTAGTTTGAAGCAAAACATTCGTAAAGTGGAGGTGGTCCCATACCCAAACCTCGCCGAAGAACGGAACTCAATCGGCGCTCTCCGGCGTTTGATTTGTTTCGATTCGCCTTCCCCCGTTCGTTCCATCCCGTCGCTGTCTAATGTCCTTTTTTTTTTGTTTCGCCGCTCGTAGTTTTGCGTGGGGGGCGAGATTCATGGGGCCGGGCTGGGACTCCGCGGCGCCACGGGGGTGCCACTCGGACTGGAGTTGCGCGCACGTTGTAGGAGATAAGAAGAAAAGGAACCGGGCGGCGAGCCGGGCGGGCCAAGAAAGGGGAAGCGGGGCCGGCTGGAAAGCCGAGCCGAGACGATGAAACATTCCGGAGCTATTCCCAGGCGGTGTCCGTGGTCTATCCCAACCCGCTCTCCAAGCCCTCCTCCTGCTCCAGCCGCCTCCAAATGAGCTTCTCTCTCGTTTGTCTCTCCCGGTTGCACCCCCCCCCCCCCCCCTCCGCGCGGCTCTCGCCGTCTCCTGTTATTTTTCGGCTGCGTATTTATACACAACAAACCCCATCACCGTGATGCGCCCGCAGGTGGAAAACAAAGTGTTTGTGGCCGGGCGGGGCGCCGTGTGGGCGGGGCCGCCGCGCGGAGCCCGGCGTGCGGCGGCCGGCCTATCCGCCGCTCTGCGGGCGCTCGCCGCTTCACCGCAGCGGCTCTCCCACTGGCGGAGGAGGACAAAAGTGTGTGACAATTTTGTCACGCACGAAAAAGTTTTTTTTTTTTTTTTTTTTTTTTTTTTTTCGTGCACCGAAAATGTGTGACGATACGGAGGTCAGAGTACGGAAGCAGATCGTACCCTAAGTTTTGTTGTTAGCATTTTTGGGTCATTCCGAAAATTGAGTGAGTGTTCCGAAATCTAAGATTGTTTTCTAATATAAGATTCCTGAGGGGCGGGCACGGAACGCTAAATCTTTCTTATTTCGGTTTGTGCACGAACTCGGACTGCAGGTATTTCGTTGTTGGCACGGGCACCGTATGGTTCGCGTTCATAGACCTGCTTTGTGACAGTAGTGCGCAGCGCAGCGCCACCGATATCGAGCTGGACCGCCGTCAGTAGTATGGTCCGTACTACTGCCGTCTAGTATGGCTCACGGCTGTGTCGTGTCGTGCCGCTCCACCGCCGCGCCGCGTGTTCGGAGGATCGAGCACTGCGGGCAACTGCCATACTGCCACATACATGGAAGCGTGAACAGGATCGTGCGAAAAAAGGCGTTCGTTCAGAGTGCGCGCGCTTCGTACGTCGGGAAATGCTCTGTTCACTGTTCCATTGCCGCCCGACTCGGGGTACTGCTGACAGTGATTCCCGAGGATGGGGAACCAATTCGGCACAGTCCTGCAGTCTGTTTGTGCCGTGGAAGCGCTGCGCGACTTGTTGAAAATCTCTGACAGCGAGAGCGCGGCCAACTTTAGACTGTGTTGTTGGTCGCAAGTGTCGGGGAGCTGAGCTGAGCTGAGCAGGGCGAGGGCGAGCCCTCTCGAAGGCGCTCCCGCCCCGCCCCGCCCCGCCACAAGCCATTCCCCGACCGCCCCACTCGCCCCGCCACACCCCGCCCCGCCCCAGCCGGGGGGACTAAAGTCCCGCCGAGCCACGGGGATTTAGAGCGGTGCAGTGACTGGGAGGAAGAGGGATTTATTGAAATTGCCGCAATCGGTTTAGTCGTCGTGGTGGGGCGGGGCGGGGCGGGGCGGCGTCGCGGAGGTCAGGTCAGGGCGCCGGCAGTCGCCACCGAGTTTGTCTCGAGTTTGAGAGACGGCGGGGTGGCGCCAAGGTGACCTGCGAGCAGTGCGAGGCGGGGCGGGCGGGGTGGGGCGGCGGGGTGCCCCGGCTGGGTCGGGTCTATTTTCCAGTAGAGGGGTGTGGCGGGGGCATACGGGGTGCGGCGGGTGAGGTGCCTCTGAGACAGAGCGAGAAAGCGACAACACAGACGACGAAGCCGTTTTTGTGGCTTATGACGAGTCCAGGTCCATAAAATTATTTTATCAAAGTAATTTACTTTTCTTATGGGTGGAGGAAGAACTTTTCTTTTTTTACAGGAAATAGAGAGTCTCTTGCCTACAAGTTTACGTCTTAAATAAAATTTTGTGCCTTTGATAATTATGCGTATGTTATGTTTATTTTTTTCCACGCGCCTCGTCGATAGCAGCCTTCTCCAGTAACGTACGCCCTGGTCCGCCGTATTGTGCACAGCGTTCGCTTGGCCAACAACTGCCTCTCATTGGCGCCACCAGCCTCCCAACACCGGCCGGCCGAAAGCCACACGCTTTGGCCTCGCCTGTGGCTTATTTGCAGTGCAGAGGCTGCCGGGCTTCGGGAAAGGGTAGCGGGGGGAGAGGGGGGCGGTGGAGGTATGCAGGGACATGGGGTCTGGCTGGTAATGGGGGGCGGGGGAGAGAGCTGGCGGGCGCGGAGCCACCTACCCGTCAAACACACGTCTATTTTGGCACGGGCTCCGGCGGCCCGCCCTGTCCGTCCTCTGCTGTCCGCCACTCCGCCCGCCCCCTCTTGGCCGTGGCCGTACAGCAGACATCCACCCGCAATTCACCTCTGTCTCCGTAACGGCCATCGACTTGTTCTGCACGTCACTCCCGCTCGTCCCCGCCGTGGGTGGTCGCCCTGGGTGACCCTTCCTTCGGGGCGTCGCAGAATAATCCACCTATTAACTTTGTAGGAACGTCCCCTCTGTGCTGGAGAGAGGTCGAGCAAGAGGGGGAGCGCTCTCGGGTGGGCTCTATGGCCCGCGCGCAGTGGGGCAGAGAAAGAGAGAAATGGCCGTCCACTATCTGAGGCGGTCGCGGTAGGGCGGAGGGGGAGTGGTCAGCAGCCATCAACAGCAGAGAGGATGCGGTGCCGGGCTGCGAGGCTACGTTGTTGATGTCGACTTGTTCCCCGTTGTTCCATTTTCCGGGTGACTAGCCCCGTGTCCTCCCCTCGGTCCGCCCCCCGTATACCCTCCCTGAACTGTGGACGGTATGGTCCCCCCCGGCCCCCTCCCGCTGCGCCTGGAGCGCTGGACGGAGCAGTGCGGAGTGTCCCACGGCCAGAGTGCCAAACTGAAAGAGAATGAAAAATCGCATCTGCGGAATAATGGTGTCGTGCAGTATGCATGCCCTCCATCCGAGATCGTTGCAGCGTTTCCTTTCCTTTTTTAAAAAAATTTTTTTTGTTGTTTTGCGGCCGAGTGACCCGCGATGTCATTGCGCGCCAGCTGGTTTAAACAAAAAGTGGTGTGGCCGTCCAGTCCGTGCGGGACAGCAGCAGTGGGCACCGCAGTGGTCCAGCCGCTCGTGCTGCTTCTTGTTGTGCATCAGCTGGTGCCGGGGCCTCCCTCGCCGGGGCCGGCCGCGGGGCACGCGATGGCGTGCCGGAGCACGCCGCTCTTTTCCCCCCCGCTCCGCGCCCACCCCCGGGGGGCCGTGTAGATTGTCCTCGAGGGAATGAGCGCAGAGCGCCCTTGCATACTTCATTCCATTCGCCTGCTGGCGTGGCGTGGCGTGTTCCGCCTTGGACCTCTGCCTCGCCCTCCTTGGCCCCGCTGCCGTCGGGCCCCGGGCGGGGCGCTCTGCGCTGCCTCTCGCTGCGCTGGCGTGTCCACTATTGAAAGTACCTGCTGGCTGGACACCCTCCCCCACAGGACTCGCAGGCCCCCCACAGAGCAGATCCGGGCGCGCACCGTATCCGGCTCGCTGAGCTCCTTTCCCGGCGTGCTTTTTCATTTATCTCTTTCTTCTCCCCCCCCTCCCATCACCTCTTGCCAACCTCTGCCCGCTTATTCTCCTCTATCACACAAGTATGGGTACTATGATGCGGTGGCCTGATTTTTTCCCGTCACCGTTGTTTTTCAATGACGTTGTCAACCAGGGACTGTGGAATAATTGTGCGTTTCTCCCGGTTTCTTCCCCTAAAATGCAAAACATTTGTTTCGCTGAAGCTGGCTGTCGGGCGACGCCGGGTTGGGCGGGCGGGCGGGACGCTCGCAGCATCTCCCGGGCGGGGCATCTCCCTTTCCATTTAAATTTGAACCACGAGATTTCCACTTTATTAAACCATTCTTGCCCCGATCATAAATTCCCCCCCCCCCCCTTTCCACAAACCGCCGGACTCGGGTGCGCGCGGTGCTTGTAACCGCAGCCCGACCTGGAAGGAGCGTGGCGCTCAAAATCACTTACTTACTCAACCTGATGAGCAATCGCGTTCTTGGGAGTAAAGGACGAAAAGAGGAGGAGTTTTAACTATATTTGGAAAACAGAAAGAAATAAAAATTTGCTCACCAAAAAATTACGCATCCTCCAGTAAGTACGCCCGTTTTCATCAAATTATCGTTTCTCGAATTGTGGGAGCTCGGCGCCTGCGAGACTCAGCGTAGGCCTCCCCGCGGTACGCGCATCCACTGCCGTCAATATGTTGCCTACCTGGACGGCGTTCATGAGAGCCTTCCAGTGGCTAAACTTGGCAGGTTCGTAACGGCGGGTGACGGCTCCTGACGGGCGAAACTTAAAAAGATAATCCCTCAGATTTTTTTAACATTCATTATGCACACAATTATTCCTTGCATAAAATAAAATGTATACACCCCGTGGCTCAACTGCTTGCAATTTGCCTTGCACCTTGTCGAAACGTTCTATAAGGCAGTGAGTGGGGTGTCGCGTGCTTCAAAATGAGTGTCACAATTTTGTTTTGCTTTGCTTAATTAGAGCGATGACTATAAGGCTCACCCCATTTGAGTCATTATGCACTGAACTCGCCTAATTGCAGTGGGGAACCTCGGGGAACCTCACTCCCATTGGGTGAGGATCGCAAATTATGACTCAAATTAAGTGAGAGTAAGATATCTGACTCTAGCATTTCAGTGGGTTTTAAATCCTCCATCAAATACTCTAATTTTCACCTGCGTTACAAACGTTTCACCTTTCGGACACCTCTTTTCCTCAACATCGCCCCCTCCTGAACGGAAACGTGTTCGACGTGTCCAACACAATCCTTTGCCAACAGCGGCTCTCCTGGGCGTTTCTTTCCCTCCTTCTCGCATGGACACACTGCGCCACTCGGGGGCTTAACGAGGCACGTCGGGACCGATGGTACAATGAATGGTCGCTGGACGGGGCGGGGCGGGACGGGGCAGCTCGCGGAGGTGTGTGGCGGGTGGGCGCTGCGGGCCGCCCTGCAGGGCCATGGCGCTGGCCGGGGACCGCAACCCTATTAAAACTTCTTCAATCTCTTGAGTCGGGGGGCTCTTGGGTCGCGGCACGGTTGCGTCTCCGATTGAAAGAAATATTTCGCCATCGGGGGTTGCAGTTGGGGGAGAAGAGATGGAGAGGGGAGGGGGCGGCTGGCAGCGGAGAGTTGCGAGGGAGTGACAGAGTGGTAGAACCAGAGAACTACGTACAACAAGCGCTCATCACTCTGATGCACTCATTGTCTACATTAAAGAAAGTATTGCATGCCCACGTCTATTTTAAAGAAAACAAAAGAGACGTTGTGCACTCTAGGTCTATGAGTATGCGTCTTCAAATGCTGCCAATGTGAGCTTGTCTACTTTCGTCAATGAAGACATATGTAATGATGCATGCATTTGCATTGACTGAGAAACAAGCTCTACTCTGCGCGTCGTGTTAATTTCCGAAGTTTATGTGTGGCACCCCGGTGCTGTTGCAGGACCACCCCCGCCATCCCCCTCCTCCCGCTTTTGGCCGAGGCCGCTCTGCTCCCATTTAGTCGGGAGTCGGGCAATGCCTTTGCGTAGACGTCATAGTCTGTCTTCTGGATAGAAACACGGAGCCTTTAATGAGACCCCACTGTCAAAAATGTCTTACCAGGTACATGGAAATTATTCACGAAGAAGTCGTACAATTACAAAATTCAATGTTGTTGTTTTTTAAATATAAATGTACAAGCACTCCGACTTGAAATCAAGGTGGAGGAGCGAGAGCTTGGTGGGAGGTTCTACATGTACAACATACGACCGTACATGGACGAACATATTTTTCTCAGTGGCGCTTCTTTGAGGCACTTTCCCGCGGAGCGCTGGATGGAAGGCTAGCCGACCGAAGGGCGAGCCGGGCGAGACGGTGGTAGCGGTGTCGTGTCGGTGGCGAGGACGTCCAGGCCCTCCACCCCCCCCCCTTCCCCACCCCTGCCCAGCGCCACTTCTTGTGCTGCTCGTTTCAAACAGGACTGCAAACACAAGTTTCAGGAAGACGCTCTGCTGTCTGGCCAGCAGGAAGTTGTCGGGGGTTTGTAGTGCGGTTGGTGTCGGCTGGACCCGCGGGCGCCACTACCGCTTTTTGGCGCGTGTCAGTTTGGCGCTCCGCGTCCCACTCTATATTGCCGTTATTTGACGACATTTTCTGCCATTAAGTTTTGATGGCAAACATACTCTTATATCTGCGTCTCCATGACAACAGTGAATGTTCGAATGTTCACGTTTTTGTATGACAAAATTACTATCGCACAGGTATCAGAAACGTGTTGTTTTGAAATTCTATTGTTATGTAAGAAACTTAGAATGTTCCATCAAATGTGAATTCGTTACCTGAATGTGTTTCTTTTAACTGTGCGTGCCGCGTGGCCTGGATCGTGCTCGTCGTTCCACGCGACCTTGTTCCTACTGTGTTATGCTATATCCCTCATCCCTAACAGCACCTGCCCAAATTTTTAATTTGGTTCGACTCGGACTCGAACATTTAGGCCGGTTTGGATTTTGATTTTTTTAAAAGTTGACTTGATTCTATTCGAAGGACATGTTTTGTTAAAATCCGAAGCTGAAAATCTGGCCACAGCTCTTACCAGCCCCCTCCCCCCCCCCCCCTCCCCCCCCCAGCCTGCCCTCCTGCTGGCCGCTGCTCGCCGGCGCATGCATTAGAAATTAGGATTATCAGACTCAGGCGCTCGCTTTCCCTCTCTACTGATTCGTACGCGATCTTGTTTTTTGGAAAATTCCTTGGAAAAGCCGCGTCTCACGTTGTGCTCTGATCTTTTGGTCTCCTCTTACTTTTCCTCCAGCATCCATCCCTAAACGCCAGCCCGCTCGTTGTCCCTTGCCTCTGTCGTGGCGGACTCAGCTGCTCGCAAAGGACGCGTGTCGGAAAGTGAAAAAAAAGCCCAGTGTCGTGTTAAATAGGGAATTCTTTTGCATAAGCGCTGCTCTATCGTCGGGGTTATCACCTGAGCCCTCGGCAAGTCCTTTGCCCCCTTATAACGTGGAGGGAGGGGGGGGGGTGAGTTCGCAAACAAGTAGTCGTGACAACTAGAGTTTGGATTTGCCGAAGTCAGAGAATCGCTAAGTAAACAAGGAACTTTGGTGCCCCATCCCGGCCCCACCCCAACCCACGGCCCACGGCGCGGCGCTCCGCCACGCCACGGCTGGGCGACCCAAGACCATCGCTCTGCCCCGCCCCGCCCCGCCCCGCCCGCCCCACTCACTGTAAACACCTCTCAGCAATCCCCGCAGCCCTCGCTCGCCCAGCCGCGCTGCCCGGCCCGCCTCCCGGCGCCGCGGCGGTCGTAAGCCTGCAGGAAGCCTTTGTGAGTGTCTCAGTGCAGGTGCCCCCACTCCCGCGCGCTAATTAAAGGACGATTCAAGCTTATGATACCTCGCGCGCTGCCGTCCCGTCCGTCCTCATTGTGTTTGGCCGCGCAAGCCCGCCGCGCTCCCCGGAGCCCTGGAGAGAGGAGAGGAAGGGGAGGGGTTGCTGGACCCCCCAGCCTCCCCCGTGCGCGCGGCGCCCCGCTCAGTCGCTCGGAGAGCTCGCGGTGGTGGTTGCTGCGGCTCGGCGCCGTTCCGTTCCGTTCTGCCCCCCGCTCGCGGCCGCCCCGCTGTGGCAGCCGGCGCCGCCGCCGCACCACCGCGCGCGCGCGCGCTCCGCCCCCTCTCTACCCCTTGTGGACAGTGCAGTGTCGCGTTTGTGTGTGGCAGGGAACGTGCGCGCGTGCGTGCGTGAGGGGAGGGGATCCTTGTTGCTGGCCCGGTGATCGGAGTTCGCGTGCGTGCGTGCGCGCGCTGTGTGTTTGTGCGCCCTTCGTGGTTGTAGCCAGCCGGTGCGTATGTGTTTGTCAAGCTGTGAGAGTGTTTACAGGCGAGTCGAGGCCGTGCCAGCCGTGGGGAAATGCTCCCCCCCCCCCCCCTTCCTGCTTCCCTCTGTTCTCCTTAGTGTGTGTGTGTGTGTGTGCGTGCGGTGCGCGAACGCGTTTGGTTTGAGATGCCTGTGTGTGTCCGGTACGGACTACAAAAATAATTTATTTACGAAATGGTTACCCAGTTTTATACATCAACAACTCTGCAAATTGACATGCTTGTCAGATGAGGTGCATAAACTGAAGTATGCCGAGGACTCACGACCAGATGTGATGAGAGCCCTTTACGAAGATTTGAACTGGTTTAAAAGACAATTTTTAACAGGCTTTTCTGCTTTTTGAGGTCTTGTAGTTAATTAAAGAAACGTTATTTGCTTGTCAGTAGAATTCTTTCTGCAGACACAACCCCAAAAACTTAGCTCTTATCTTTTTGTGTGTGGGTCAAAAGATTTTCCCTTCTGTATTTGGCCATTTACAATGTCTGTAAATTGTTTCTACAAGGTGGTTTAACTGATCAGTGGCTATTGGTGGGTTCACACCACCCCTTTCTTTATTGTGCTTGCTCTGTACCGCTTGCAGGCGTGCGGGCGGGCTTGCCCACCGTCTTTCAACGTGGCGCCTTACAGCCCCTTGCGAGTATACAACCTGCACGCCTGCATGCGTGCAGTATAAGCAAAATAAAGGAGCGGTCTGTGGAACACCCTGTCTAGGGGCATAGGCCTTACTGTCACTGTCCCATGCGGATGCAGATGTTTAGGCCGTAAGGTGCCAGTGGTTAGTCAAAGTTGGCGTACCCAAACCCTCACGCGGTACACAACAAGGACGGTACTACAAAACAATGAGGGGTTCAGTGGGAAACAAAATGCTGCTAATCATGAGATGAGCATTTTAGCGAATGTGACCGACTGCCGAGACCGGTGCGCGGCCCAACTGCCTGCACGATAAAAAGAATGTCTTGAAATCCGAAGAAATTCTTTTGTATTTTAAGCTCGGGTGGATAATTTCAACATTGGACCCTTGAAATCCTATAGACTCTTGCTTGAAACCCACAGCTTCCAAGGAAAAGCCTCTGAATTTCGTCTGTATTCAAGGGTTTTCCTTGGAAGGATGCAGATCGTCTCAATTTTAAGGAGGCTCGATTATGAATTGAACCTAACTGTCGGTGTTGAGTGCACGAAGTGACATGACGCAGTGATATGAGTGTGCCTAATGACGTGTGTGTGTACGCTTTAGCGCGTTTAGCGCGAAATTATAAATTTCGTTCAGGAGGCATCTTCCCTCCTAACCTGCAGGCGGCCTGCGCGCGTCGGTCAGAAAACAGGGAAAACGCCTCTCTCTGCTCCCAATCTGTATGTATAATAATGACTAAATAACTCTTCATTTTTTCTCTATAAACAAATTTGACAATATTTTTAAAAAACAAAAAATGGGGGAATGTCCGCCCAAGTTCCGCGTTGGAGCTGCTAATGAGTTTTAAACAGTTTAGTCCCTCTAACTGTTAAGCCGT
>JALDXE010000097.1:0-10087 GCA_023864065.1 Camelina neglecta
GTCGACTTCGTTTCATCGAGCGTTTTCGTTCGTTCAGCGAGGTGCGAGAGCAACGCCGTCAGCTCGCGCCTCAGCGGTGCCGCGCCTGCACTTCCGAGGTCATCAGGGCTTGATCGAGGTCGCGCTTCGCCGCGGAAAGCTGATCGACCTGCTGCGTGAGCGAGGCGTGCTTCTTCGCGAGCGCTTCGAGGTCCGCCACTTCCGCCCGCAGGCCCGCCCGGCGTTCCTGAAGCGTGTCCACCGCTTCGCGCGTCTCTTTCAGCGCGTGCGTCTTCTCATGGGAGCTCGGCGGTGGTCGTCGACAGTTCTTCATCAAGCCGCACTTTCCGCGCATCAGCCGAGGTCACCTGCTTTGACAATTCCGACTGCTGCGTGCTCAGCGTGACAACTTCCTTCTGAAGCGAGCGGAAGCGGTTCGCCAGTGCATCGAGCTCGGCGACCTCGGTCTTAAGCGATGACTGCTTCTCCCGCAGCTCGCCCCACGTGGTTCCGCGTTTGTTCGAGCGCGCTGTCTTGTCGCTCAGGTCCGCCGTGATGCGGGCGAGCTGATCTTCGAGCGAATCCTTCTGATGCGTGGCCGCGGCCACGGCGTGGGCCAGGCCGGTGTGCTGCGTGGTGAGCTCGCCGACCTGCGTTTGCAGCGATTTCTGGCGGGCGGAGAGCACTTCCAGTTCGGCCACTTCCGCCTTGAGCGCCGCCTGCTTCTGCGCGAGCGATTCCACCGCCGCAACGCGTCTCCTGCATCGCCTTCGTCTTCTCCGCGAGGTCGCTGGCGAGCGGGGCGATCTGATCCTCCAGTTGCCTCCGGCGTGTCTCGTGCTGCGTCACCGTGCGGGCCAGCTCGCGCTGCTGCTTCGTGAGCTCATCGACCTGCTGCCGCAGCGTGATTTGCCGTGCCGCGAGCGCTTCGAGCTCGGCGATATCGCCCTTGAGAGCCCCCTGCCGCTCCCGCACGCTTCCACGGAGATGCGCGTGTCGTGCAAGCAATCGCGTTTTGTCTTCGAGGTCGTGCCGCAGCGGCGCGATCTGGTTTTCCAGGTGCTGCTTCTCGGATTGCAACTGGCTCACCGCGTTCGTCGTCGCCTCATGCCGTTCGCTCAGCTCCGCCACTTGCTCGCGGAGTTGTGCATCGCGCAGCGCCATCGCTTCGAGTTCGATGACTTGTGCCTTGAGCGTGCCCTGCCGTTCGCAGAGCGAATCAAACGCGGTGCGCGATTCGCCGAGCCGCGTCGAGGTTTCATCGAATTCCACTTTCAAGGTCGCGAGCTGCTGCTCAAGCTGCGACCGCTGCGAATCCTGGCTGGCAACGGTCGTCGCGAGCTCGCGCTGCTCGTTCGTGAGCTGCGCCACTTCGGTGCGCAGGGCCTGCTGCTGGGCCGCGAGGCTTTCGAGCCTCGATGACCTCCGCCTTCAGTGAGCCATGTTTCTCGGCGAGCGATTGGTGCGACGCGCGGCTTCGCTCAGCCGGGTGCTGACCTCGGCGAAATCCGCCTTCGCCGCGCGATCTGCTCATCAAGCTGCGACTTCTGATCGAGCCGGCCCGACACGTTGATCGCCAGCTCGCGCTGCTGCTTCGTCAGGTCCTCGACCTGCTTCGCAATGACGCGCTGCTGCTCGGCGAGCGATGCGAACTCGGCCACTTCCGCTTTCAGCCCGCCCTGCTTCTCGCACAGCGCCTCGTACGCGGCCCGGGCCTCCGTCAGTTGCTTCGTCGTGCCGCCCAGCGATTCCTGCGCCAGTGCAATCTCAAACTCCAACTGTTCCTTCTGCGACTGCTGATTCGCCAGCGTCGATACAGTTGATGCTGCTCCTGCGAGAGCGCCTCCACCTCGATGCGCAATCCCTTCTGCTGCTGCGACAAAACCTTCGAGCTCCGCCACCTCCGCCTTGAGCGTGCCCTGCCGCTCGCAGAGCGAATCGAACGCGTGGCGTGATTTCATCAAGCCGCTGCGTGGTCTGCGTCAGCTCGGTGATCAGCGTGGCGATCTGCGTTTCAAGCTGCTGCTTCTGCGACTGCTGATTCGCGACGGTTCCCGACAATTCGCGCTGCTGCTGCGTGAGCGAAGCGACCTCGGCCTGCACGAGTTGCTGGCGCTCGAGCAAACCATCCAGCTCGGCGACCTCGCCTTGAGCAAGCCCTGCCGCTCGCTGAGCGCGTCGAACGCGGCACGCGTCTGCTGAAGGAGCCGGGATTTCTCGGTCAATTCGCTGCTCAGCGGCGCGAGCAGGTCTTCAAGCTGCTGCTGCCTTGCCTCCGACGAAGCCACGGCCACGGCGGCTTCCTGCTGTTGCCGCGTGAGCGTGCAAGCTCTTCACGCAGGGACTGCGTGCGAACCGCCAGCGCTTCGAGCTCGACGACGTCTGCCTTCAGCACGCCTTGCCGCTCGCGCAGCGCATCGATCGCCGCCGCGATTCGTGCAGCGACCGCGTGGTCGTTTCGAGGTCGGCGTGCAGCGCCGGCAGCGTCGCGTTCGAGCTGCTGCTTCTGCGCCTGGTGAGCCGCGACGCGGTCCGCGAGGTCGCGTTCCTGCTCCGTGAGCACTGCGATCTGCTCGCGCAGCGACTGCTGCTGCTTCGACAATCCTTCCAACTCGGCACCTCGCCCTTGAGCACGCCCTGCCGCTCGAGCAGCTTGTCCACGGCCACGCGCAGTCGCCACGAGGTTCCGCGTCGTGTCTTCAAGCTCCGCCTTCAGCGGCACGATGTCATTCGCCAGCGCCTGCTTGCGCTGATCAGCCGCGGCCACGGCGAGCGAAAGCTCCGCCTCGCGCTGGGCCAGCGTCTCGACCTGGCGAATCATTTCACGTTGACGCTGCGAGAGGGCTCGAACTGGGCCACTTCCGCCTTGAGCGTGCCCTGCTTTTCGCACAGCGCATCATATAGAGAGCGACGATCGTGCAGCGATCGCTTTCGTCTCCTCGAGCGATTCGCGCAGCGGCGCGATCTCGGTGAGCAGGTGCTGCTTCTGCTGGGCGGCCCCGGCGACTTCGCGCGACAGGTCGCCGTGCTGCTGCGTGAGGGTTGCGATCTCCTGCTTGATTTCCTTGTGCCGGCGCGACAGCTCGCTGAGCTCCGCGACCTCCGCCTTGAGCGTGGCCCGCTGCTCGGCGAGCGATTCGCTGGTGGCCCGCTTCGCGTCGATCGTCTGCGTGAGCTCCGGTCAGTTCGGCGCGCGAGCGCGACAGGTCGCCATCGATCGCCTGCTTCTGCGATGTTCCTGCGGTGACCGCATCGGCCAGTTCGTTGCGCTGCGCGGTGAGCGATGCGACCAGTTCCTGCAATTCGCCCTGCTTGCGGGCGATCGCTTCATATTGAGCGATATCCGCCTTGAGCTGCGACCCGCTCGTCGCGCAGCGATTCGCACGTGCGCGCACCTCTTCGAGGGCTTGCGACTGCCTCCGAAAGATTCGCATTGATCTCGGCGAGCTCCGCCGTCAGCTGCTGCTTGCTACCTTCGCTCGCGGCGACCTCGCGGGCGAGCTCCATCTTCTGCCGGGTGAGCCGATCGAACGTGTGTTGAAGCAGCGCTTCGTGGCGGGTGGCGAGGCCTTCGTGACGCGTGGCGAGCGCAGAAAGCTCGGCGACCTGGGCCTTCAGCTGGATGTGCTGGTCCGTGGTTGCGGCGAGTGAGGATTGAACGGATTCGAGCGAGCCGGCCTTTCGTTCGAGTTCGGCGCTGAGCGAGCGACGGATTCCTGAAGGCTGGCCGCGTTCGCGTGGGCGGCATCCACTTCCTCGGCGAGCGTGCGCTGCGCGCCGTCAGCATCGGTCACTTCGTGATCGATCCGCTTGTGCCGTTCGGAGAGCACATCGAGCTCGGCGACTTCGTTGCGCAGCTGCGACCGGCGTTCCTGGAGCGACTCGACGACGCGCTGCGTTTTCTTCGAGCTTGCGGGTTTTGTCGGCGAGGTCGCCGACGATCGGCGCCGAGCTGTTCCTTGGTCGTGGTTGCGTTTCGCGTCGATGCCGGCGGCGTCGCGGGTGAGCTCGCGGTGCTGCTGGGTGAGGTCGGCGTGCTGCTTCTTGAGCTCGTCGATGTTCGGCGCAGCTCGCGCTGGATCTGCCGCTCGAGCTCGATCGATTCAAGCTCGGGTTGTTTGAGCGCGAGCCATTCCTCGGCCTTGCGCTTGGCGTCGATGGCTTCGAGCGCATCGAGAGCTGCGTGCCCTGCGAGCGCATCTGGGCCTGGATGTCGTGCGCCGCTTCTCTTCGAGGCGACGCGGAGCACGAGGTCGTCGAGCTTCACGCCTGCGGCAGGCTGGCCTGCATCGCCTCGACCGCGGCGGCCTTGCGGCGGTAGCGACGTAGGACCAGACGGCGAAACCGACGACGGCGATATTGGCGAGATAGAGACGAATGTGAGGAACTGCATGGAACCGGTCTCCGTACCGTGGTGCCTTCCGTGATTCAGATCATGGCCGCAAAAAGTCGCAAAAACGCGCAAAAAACAAAACAGGGGCGGATTACATGGGTGGGAGCGATGAATGTATAGAGCTACGGACTATTTGGGTTCTTCTTTCGGCTTGTCTTCGCGGGCTTCTCGGCGGGAGTGGCAGCTGGGTCGGCGGTTTGGCGGGCGGAGGGGCCTTGAGGTCGGTCTTGGCGGCGTCGATCCGCTCGCGCAGGGTTTCGAGTTCCTTGCGTTTTCCGGCGATGTCGGCTTCGATTGCAAGCCGTTGCCTCTTCAAGGGGTTTAAGCTCGGCGGAGAGGTTGGCGATCCGGGTCTTCAGGGCGTCGTGCCGGTTCTGAGCGCCGCTGACGAGCGATTCCTCGGCGGCGCGGCACCCTGCTTCTCGGCGAGCGTCTTGTTCGCCTTGTCGAGCTTTTCTGATCGCGTGAGCTCGGCTTCGATGGCGATGCGCGTGTGCTAGCTTCGTCGGCCGCCTTCTTATCGTCGCGATCGCGGTCTTCAGTGCGGCCTGCTGCTTGGTGAGATTATCGATATCGAGTGTTGATTGTTTGATCTGCTCGTTTGGCGGCGTCGAGCCGGGCTTTCGCGGCTTCGTGGTCGCAGCCGTCTTGGCGAGCTGCCTGGAGAGTTCGTCGAGATCGCCCTGGGCCTTGACCTGCGCCTCACGCGACTTGCGGATCGTTTCGAGCGTCGCGGCGGCTTTGCTATCAAGGTCCTTGACGTGGGCGGTGGCGCGATCGATCTCGGCGCGGTGCTCGTCGAGGGTTTTCTTTGATGCGCCAACCTCCGCGCGAGACGATCGCGGTCCGCTTCGAGCTGCTTGACGCGCGATTCGGTGGAGCCGAGCGCCGCGGCCAGTTCCTTGGTGCGCGTGGCGATGGTTTCATTTGCTTCGCGCAAGCGGGCGGCTTCGCTTCCGGCGGCCCCCTGCTCGCGCTGAGCTTCGTCGCGCAGCTGCTGCGTGAGTTTCAGTGCGGCTTGCAGCTCGGCAAGCCGGCCTGATTCGTGCTCGATCATGCCCTTGAGCGTGCTGAGCTTCGGTCTTCGCCTTGAGCTTCGATTGCTCGAGCTCGTCGATTTCGGTGATGACGCGCTGGCGGTCATCTGCCTCGCTTCCCATTGCTGCTTGGCGTCGCCGACGGTCATGAGGTTGGCGAGTCCGACGCCCTGAATGAAGAGCGCGATGGCCGCGATGGCGATGACCCAGCCGATGCGGGGACGGCGGAGAGCTCGTGAGCCCAGGCGATCGGCGAGGCGACGAAAGCGCTCGCGCGCGAACGCGGCACGCAGTCGCCGCGCGGCGAAGCGAAGGTGAAGCTGGGGAAGATGGCTTGCGAGAAGCAGAGGGGGGCTGAGAGGCGGTGTCATGGTCCTTCATGCGATGCTCCGGGAGATCCGTCCGTGGTTCCGGGTCAGCCGAGGTTAGGAAATCGCTGAAAACGAGGCTATTTGGTGAGCTGACTGAACGATGGTCAGTGGTGAACATCATTCAGGACATGGCGTGAGGCTGGCGAACGGTGTTCGCGGGGCGGGTCGTGCTTTCGGCGCGACCGGCGCTCATTCATGATCGGAAGTTGAGTATACCAAGTCGACACAGGCGTGTCGAGATCGATTTTTCAGAAAGGGATTATCGGGCGTTGGAAGAGATGCGAAGGCGCAAGCGACGACGCTTGGTCGTCAAGTGCTTTCGAAGAGGTCGTCGGCTTTGGGGAGCGTGATGTGGAAGGTCGCGCCTTGGCCGGGCGTGCTGTCGACGGTGATGGATCCGCCGCGGAGCGGATGAGGTCGCGGGCAGATGCACAGGCCCAGGCCGGTGCCTTTTGCGTTCGGGGCCGTCGCGAGGTCGTCGCGGTCCCGGCTGGCGCGCTGGGTGACGAACGCTCGAACAGGCGGTCGCGGATCGATTCGGAATGCCCGGGCCGTTGTCGGCGACATCGATCTTTCACCATCGCGCCGTCGATCGTCGAGGTGATGCGCAGCTTCCCGCCGCGCATGCCCATCGCCTTCTTGGCGTTGAGGATCAGATTGAGGAGCACCTGCTGAAGATTGAGCGGCGAGATCGCGACTTGAAAGATCGGGCACGTTGATCGTCAGGTCGATCCCGTCCTTGCGCGGCTCCCGGCTCAGACAAGCGATCGTCTCATCAATGGTGCGCTGAAGGGGGCGATGTGCCGCTCATCGGACTCGCGCGCGAAACCTAAAAGTGATGAGCAAATATTGCGGCTCGCTCGGCGCCGCCCACGGCCTTCTCGACGGCCTTCTTCATCAGCTCTTGGTCATCGGGCCGGGCGAGGGCGAGTTGGCCGTAGGACATGATGGGCGTGAGGATGTTGTTGAACTCGTGCGCGATGATGGTGGCGATGGTGCCGAGGGTGGCGAGGCGGTGCGAGTGTGTGCAGGCCTTCGCGCACGAGTTGGAGCTGCGATTCGAGCTGCTGGAACTCGCGGAGGAGGATTCGACGGTTTCGAGATCGGCGGATCGCGCTGCTTGGCAGCAGGGGCCGGCGGGGGAGCCGGGGTGGCCGGGGTGGCCGGGGTGTCAGCGATCGGGTTGGCGTGGAGGGGCCATATTGGGGACTCAACAAGCGTATCGGACAAGCGCGATAAGAAACTTGATGAGGAAGACGGGTTGTACTCAAATGTCCAATAACCGTTTAAATGGTGATATAGACTAATCTTACGTTACTTTGATCTCGTCAGTCGAACACGCTCATCCATCTAGGCCCTTCGTTGGACTCGACGAGCGCCCCAATTCCTTTGGGGAGCAGATTCGAGTCTTTCGCTTCGGCAATCGGCAGCCAGCGAAAATCGATGTGCTTCTCCTGGCTGATGACCGTGGCGGGATCGAAGGCGTTGCCGTGCGGCGATTCGAGGCGAAAGACGAGATTGACCTCATGATGCAGGCGTGTCTTGCCGGACTTGTTGGTCTGCTCAAAGCATGCCTCGCACGCACCGAGGAAGGCGGTGTGACATGCAGATCGATTCCCAGTTCCTCGCGGATTTCACGCACCAAAGCATCGCTCGCCGACTCGCTGAATTCGACATGGCCTCCCGGAGAAACTCGTGCCCGAGCTTGCTCCGGCAAACAAGCAGTTGATTCTGATGGACGAAGACGCCGCGCGCGATGAGTTCGATGGTTGGTCGGACATGAGGTTGACTCGAAGGGATGTTCACGTGGAACATGAATGGGTGAGTGTAGATTCATCGGCCGGAAGGGCGGGGAACATGCAAGCCGGCTCGCGCTGTTCACGTGGAACATTCGGGTCGAGGCGAAGATATTTATGTCGTCATCTGATCCCTCTCCGTTCCAGCAAGCAGCCACCCGACGTTTCATGTGAACATCATTGTCAAGGGAACGAGTTTCCGTCCTTCGCGGTGGATGGTTGTACCCAGGCGATGTTCCACGTGAAACATCGCGACCCGCCGAATCGGCCCAATCCACCGGGTTCACGAGTTGAAAAGCTCAACATCTCAATGTTCCACGTGAAACATCCCCTTCCAAACTGGCTCGACTTCGGTTACATTCCCATTGTTCTCAAACGCTCCAGCTGCCCGAAACAAGGAGGTTCGTCATGTCCACCGACAACAACAAACGTCCATCGCGCTCGGCCGCGGCCTCACCACCTGATGTCCGGCGTCCAACCCGCCGCTCCGTCACCGTTGATTGCGCCGACCCCTCCCCCAACCGATGCCCCTCGCGCCCGCCTCGCGTCCGCCCCGCCGCCTGAATTGCTCGCGGAATTGACCGAATCCACCAAGCCCGATTCGCCAAGCCAACGCCCCACACGCCCTATCTCGAAGTGGCGCTGCTCGATGTAACCCGCCATCGCGCCGAACCCCTACCAGCCCCGCAAGCAGTTCGATTCATCACGCCCTCGAGCAGCTCGCCGCCTCCATTCCGGATCGATGGCGTCATACAACCCATCCTCGTCCGCGTCCGGCCCGGCGCAGCGACCAATACGAGCTCATCGCGGGCGAGCGCCGCTGGCGGGCGGCTCCAACTCGCGGGACTCGCCGCCATCCCCGCGCATTGTTCGCCAAATCGAGGACCAGGAGACCGCCGAGTGGGCGCTCGTCGAAAACCTCCAGCGAGAGGACCTGAATCCCATCGAACGAGCCGAGGCGTTTCAGCAGCTCGTCGATCGATATCAGCTCCAGCCACGAACAGGTGGCGGATCGGGTCGGCGTCGACCGCTCAACCATCACCAATACACTCCGCCTGCTCGGGCTTCATGGAGATGTCCAGCAGTTCGTCCGCGACGGCCTGCCTTTCCGCGGGTCAGGCTCGCGCCATTGCCGGCCTCGCCGATGCCGAAGCCCAACGCGTCAATCGCGGTTCAAACCGTGCGCGACGCCTGGTCCGTCCGCCAAGTCGAACAAGCCGTGCGCGATTCTGGCAGAGGCCGCGGATAGCCTGACTGCCCCTGCCTCCGCGATAAACGCAAGCCCAGCGCCGCCCACAAACGCCGAGCTCGAGCAGCAGATCTCGCAGCAACTGGGCACCAAAGTCCGCTTGCAACAAGGCAAAAAGAAGGGCACCGGCAGCCTTACCATCGAGTTCTACACCGCCGAACAGTTCGACGATCTGCTCGCCAAACTCGGCGTCAAACTCGAAATCGCCTAACCCGCGGAATCAACCCCGGAATCAAGTATGACGGCTTTGAAAACCGTCTTCTGGATCGAGCCGCCGCCGCAAGCCCGATGCTGAGGCTCCGCGGAGCGTCGGGATAGGGCGTTCGACCTCTAAAAACCCTCAGCACCGAGGTTTCATCCTTCCGTCATTCCCTGTCCGCCCGCAAGCCCGCCCATCCGCACAGTTCATTATCGGACCTGGCACCGGACCAGCGGAACTAAAACCAATAAAACAGCAATAACATTATGCAATAGATACACTCCACGCCACGTTGTCAAAACCTATTAAACTATATATCAATATCTGCGTTTCGCCTGCTCTTATCATGCTCCGCGCCGCTCAACCCACGCGCGACTCACTTCATCTTCGCGCACGCGCGATAACGAAACAATCCCGTGTGTCGTTCACCATCCCCACGCCTGCATGAACGCGTAGCAGATCGTCGAGCCGACAAACTTGAATCCGCGCTTGAGCATTGTCCTTGCTCATCGCGTCGGATTCCGCCGATTTTGCGGTATTTCCTTCATCGACGCCCGGCGCGTTCACCACCGGCTTGTCACCGACGAAGGACCACAGATACGCGCTGAGCGATCCGAACTCCTCGCGCAATTTTCAGCGTCGCCTTCGCATTGAGCACCGCCGCGTCCACCTTCAGCCGGTTGCGGATGATCCCCGCGTCGGCGAGCAATGCCTTCTTCTTCGCCGCGCCGTAGCGCGCGACCGCATCGACGTCGAAGTTGTCAACACTTCCACATAATGCGAACGCTTCTTCAGGATCGTCTCCCAGCTTAATCCCGCCTGCGCGCCCTCGAGGATGAGCAGCTCGAACAGATGCCGGTCATCGCGCGAGGGCACGCCCCATTCGCGATCGTGGTAGGGATCGAGAACTCCGTCTTCGCCCAGAAGCAGCGGGTGACGGAAGCCTCCTCCTTACGTTCTGTTTTGTTTGGCTCATCCCGGCAGTATATCGAGCCGCGTCGCTCGTTCAATGGGCAAGTCTCACGCAACGGCTCCAAAGGCGCAGCGAAAAGCACCTGCTGTG